>PVKS010032260.1:0-22699 GCA_004027875.1 Aplodontia rufa | reverse complement strand
GGCTCAATTCCAAAAGAAACATTTTCAAATTGCAGTATTCCTCTGTAAAATTAAGGATAAAATATTAAGTGTTTTTAATCAAATATGTATTATGAAACAGATAAAATGCCAAAAAAAAATGATAAAGATATAAAATGTTTTGTAATCAGTATTTTGTTTCAAATTCTTATACATGACTGAAGAGACAAATGATTTCCTTCATCCACAAAACCAATTTTCATTTTATTTATTTATTTATTTATTGGTAATTATAAATTCAGCAGAATTCACTTAGTCAATTGCTAGGAGCACAGTATTACAGTGATCAATTCCCCTATTTTCCAAGTTAGTGACTAATTAAATCAATAATAAATAGAAATCTTGATGAATTTCTCACTGGTGGCAATGCTTTTGAAAAATGATTACACTACTTTTACAACAATATGCTGCATAATGATTGATTTCATTTTTAAAAATAAAATTTTATTTAAAAAATAAAATTTAGCAGTCATTATGAGATTGTATAATTTTGTTTAGGTACACAGTCTGAATATGAAATCAAAAGTGAGATTCTGAAGACTAAACAATTTGTATAACTATCCTTCCCTGATTACAGGTAACAGTTTAAGTCACTACTTCATTAAAAGATAAATTTCAGTTCTAAACTTCACTGTTCCATGTAAGAAATAATGAAAAACATTTATTTCTGAAAACAAGGATCCTATGCTAAAACAGGTTGGTAGAGAATATATCAACAGATGGAAACTTTTCTAAGCAGGAAAGAAAAAAACTCAATAATTTTTCTAGAGTTCAAGAGAATGATATTATAAAAACTATGAATATTATATTAATAATTATTTATAATATAAGCCCTCAAGATGATTTTCTTGTTCAACATTATCCTTATACCTCCAAATACTCGGATAGATGGCAGGTATTTTAAATATTCTATTTTCTGGAAAAATCAGCCATCCTAAACCTGGTTCCTCCAACTTGCTATAGTCAAGTACATTCAGTTGTCATTTATATAGTTAAGAAAAATATAAGAAAAAGGAAGGTACTTGGGGATGAGATTGATCAAATAATGTTATATGCCTATACAATTATGGCATGATGAATCCTACTATTTATGAATAATTACAATGCATCAATAAAAATAAGTTTAAAAAGAAAGAAAAATAAGAGACTGCTAAAGCAAAGAGTTTGGGGAATCCAAACCTTCAGGGAAGTTAGAAATGTCTCTGGTCATTGAAGAAAGTGAGAAAAAATAATGTAACAGGAGTCCGCTCTATGCTTTAAGTACAAACCTTGCTGCTTGGCTGCAAGTGACTTACTTTATAACTGACATTTTGTTGTTGTTCCTTCTCTTCTTCTTCCCCTCTCCCTTGCCCGATATTTTTTCCCAGACTAAACTAGGTTATCCTGTCCTTCACTGCTCAGAAAAATGGCTCACAAGAATAAAGACACTCATATCTTGGAACTTGACCAAGGGCTCTCCCAAAGACACTCACTGGATGCTACCTAATTATATGAATTGCTATTTGGATTCCAGACCTTGTCTTCCTCTTTTAAAAGCCATATGCTCCCCCCAGCAAAAAGCATCACAACCTGTAGGACAGGAGTCCCCTGTGTTTCTCTTTGCTAACAACCAATAAAATTTCTTTTTCCTTTTTCTTAAAACCTTTGTCCTGGTTCTTAGATCAGCAGTGAAGTCAAGGACTAAGCTTTCAGTATGAATAAGAGCAGTGGGAATGTTCAGAGAATATTATTGAATAACCTCCACTTAATATAAGGAGACTAAATTAACTGAAGCCAAATATCTTAACTATGCTTTCCATATCAACAGAAAGTAACCTCAGTCCAAAGCACGTGCTGAGTGTGACAACAGAATTTGGATATCCTTCGATATATCCTTGATAGTAGCATTGAGCCTAGGAAAGAAAAAAGTAAACTGGTTATTAGGAATTGATATAACTTTCTAATGATTTCCTAACTTTAAACTTATACAACATTGTTCACAGGCTACATAATCTACATAAATGTGAGTAAAGTGACATTCAGGGGTAAAATACATATATTTGCCACATTCACTATAGTAACTACATTTTTTAGAATATGGCTTGGGGTTATTATTTTATGCCCTGCTCCCAAAGTGTCATCTTATTTAGATAAAATTATTTTCCAACACATAAATTTAAGTCATCAATTAAAAGACAAAGACCACAGATCTGGATTTCTTTAAAATTGTGAGATAATGATAAAGAGATGTATAAGCATATAATGAAACAGAAGATTGAAGGGCTAGATATTCCTTGCCAACACAAACCAAATGCATACCTGAAGCCATACTAACACAGTAAATGTAGACTTCAAGGCAAGAAGCATTTCATGATATAAGGAGAACATTTCATACTGATAGAAGTTTCAATTCTCCAGAAGATAAAGATATTTCAAATTTGTATTCACTAAATGATAAAACTTCAAAAAAATACAAAGTCAAAATTTGAAAGAATAGTAAACAGAAAGCTCACAATCATATTAAAATAATTTCTCTCAGTAACTAATAAATCAAACATTTAAGATCTACAGGTTTGAACATTATAGTGAACATAATATTTGAAATGAGAACACTTTCTAAACCCATGGAGCATTTACTAATGAAAATATATTCTAGGCCATAAAGCAGTATTCAGCAAATTTCACAGGACTAAAATCAAATACAGTTTGGTCTCTCATCACAGTACAATCAAGCTACAGATAAATAGGAAACAGTGCCACAGAAAATAAATATTATGGGGCTAGAGCAGTGGCTCAGTATTGGAGTGATTGCTGGGCATGCTCAAGGACCTGGATTCAAACACTAGCACCACATACACAACTGTCAGAGAAACGAAGGCCAGATGAAAATACAAAATTGATTCTCTCCTCCCACCTCCATCTCTTAAAAAAGAAGAGAAAAAACAAAACAAACATCATATAATTTCTAAGATTCAACATTATATTAATTTTGGCATAAATAAATGTAGGATTTCCAATTAACACACTGCTAGGAAGAGGAAGATGGAACAAGAAAGGTAAATCATGGTCCCATCCATTACATGTAAAGCAAGTTAGTATCCAATCCAATATCTCAACAAATTTTTATTATATGCTATGTGCCAGGTACTTTTTTGCCCACTAGTGCTATATTGGTGAATAAAACAGATCAAAATCTCTGTTCTTGTGAAAATTATATTAAACTGGGGAGACAGAAAACAGATATATACTGCCTGTACTATTGATAATGAAGAATAGCCAAACAGGTGAAGGAAATATAGAGAGCACAAAGAGTAATAGAGCAATTTAAAATAGGCATTAGTCAAGGACTAATAGGGTAATTCTGAGTAAAAAGCTGAAAGAAATAAGGAAAGAAGACATGTGGGTATCTTGAAAAGGAATAAGCATTTGGATCCCAGGAAAGAGCACAAAGTCTTTGAAAGGAAAATACAGCTGGTATGTTTGAAGAACATCAAGAAGACCAGTGTGGCTTAACAAAGTGAGACAGGTAGACGCTAAGAGCATACCAGGACAGATGGGTAGAAGTGAACTAGACCATGTGAAGAATGTGGACCACCACTGAAATGACTCCGTCATGCACTTTGTAAGCAGTGGGAAGCCATCCCTATGGAGAGTTCTGAGCAGATAAGTACTATGATCTAATTGGTTTAACAGGATCATTCTGTTTGCCATCCTGAGAACTAACTGAGGGGACAGGCAAGGTGTGGAAGCAGGGAGACTATTTCAGAAGTTATGGCAATAAGCCAAATAGGAAATAGATAGTATCCCAAAGGTAGAGACAAAGAAAGAGGGTGAACTCTGGGTATACAGCTTCAAGGACAGGGTCAATAGGACTTACAGATGGATAAAATGGAGGGGGGGAGGAAAAGAGTTCTTTATCTGTGATTTGTGTCCAATAACATTTGTGCCAGCTTATATTACTTTATATTCATTTATTCAATGAAATATAAATGAATAAATAAGCAAATAAATAGTGCCATGTTCTAGGCAATGTAAAAGGTACTAAACTCAAACTAGTTTGTCTTTAATTTACCAAGACTTCAGGAGTTAATTAATAATTAATGAATAAACACCTTAAATATGATTTCTGTGAATCCTGAGAGCTTTCTACATTATGGAAGCATTTATCAAATGTAAAAATCAGATTTTAAAAAATACATAAAACATAGAACTTAAATCTTACCGAAATATCTGAAGAACGAGAACTCACCGATCCTTGATCATGCAAATAGACCATAAAATTATCTGCTAAAAAATATCTGAATATAAAAAAGAGTGAGAGAATTCAAGAAGTTATTCCTTATGAATCATACAAAGCAACAGTCAATAAACTGAAATCCCTGGTCCTGATCTGGCTTACTCTTCACTAAAGTTTATTGGAACATAGCTTTGCCCATTCACTTACACACTTTCTATGGCTGTTTTCATGCTGCAGCACCAGAGTTAGGTTGCTTAGGCAGAGCTCATACGTCTCACAAAGACTAAAACATTTGCCCTCTGGACCTTTAGAGAAAAAGTTTGTCAGCCCTTGACAAAAAGGTGGTATTTTCTTTTGACATATACTTAAATTTTATTCAAAGTAATGTATTCACTTCCAACTTAATGAAATCCTTTATTTAAGAAATATAAGGAGACAGGACTGCAATAAAAAGGAAAAAAGTACTTAAAATTTACAGAGAGCCAGGCATAGTGGGCACACAGCTGTAATCCCAATGGCTCAGGAGGCTGAGGCAAGAGAATCACAGGTTCAAAGCCAGCCTCAGCAACTTAGTGAGGCCCTAAGCAACTTAGTGATACCCTGTCTCAAAATAAAAAATCAAAAGGGCTGGGGACAAGGCTCAGTGGTTAAGTGCCTCTGTGTTAATCTCTGATACCAAAAACAAATAAAAAACCTTACAGAGATATGAATTGGATGTAGGATTGGATGTAGGATTGGATGTAGGATTAAAAGAGTCTTCTGAGCCGTGTTGTCTTACTACTATGCATAACTACTCTGATAATGAAGTAAAAGAGTATTGTGTAGAAGTCTTATTATCCTTAGCATAGGTGCTGAAATTTCAAGTCTAAGTTCAACCATCTCTGATTATCATTTCCTATACTCATTTTACTGTTTTAGTTATGTTTCCTCAAATCGTGCTCACTCCAACCCAATGTAGCTCAAGTAGATTACACCATTTAATTGGGGACCCTCCACTAAACTGGATCTCACAGAAGTTTTTAATAACTGCCTCATTGTAAAATCCAAAAGGCAGTTTTAAAGTCAAGTAAAATGACTCTGAAGTACCTTATGCTTGGCCTCATTTCCCTTAACACCATCTCTTTTTCAGTTTTAATGATGCATTCCTTCATATTTTTCTCCTTTTAAAGTCTCTGCATCTAGATCCTCCCTTTGTCCCTCAAATATTTCCATTACATTCAATTCTACATTTTTGTCTATGAAGTCTTTAAAATTTACCCTCTACTAAAATAAAGGAAATGGGGAGGGAAGGATAAGATCATATAAACATCCATTCAAATACAAATTAATACAGGAGCTAAAGGAAGTCTAGTAGAGTAGAGGAAAGAGAAGGAGAGAGGGGAGGAAGGACAGGAGAGGGAAAAGTGGGGATAAGAGTGTACTTCTAAGTTATTAAATAATTCCCAGTCAATAAAAACTGGAAGCATAAAATAAATCAAAGGGAGATCAGTAGAAGATAGAGACCACAGGGAGAAAAAAAGTGAGGGAACGGGAGAAGTGCTGGGAAGGGATATTAGCCACATTATATTGTTATATTGTGTGCACATGGAATATGTAACAACACATTCCATCATTATGTACAACTATAATGCAACCATAAAATTTTGGGGAAAATAATTCACCCTCTACTTCTATAGGTATATCTTGTTCATTTCTGTGACTGCATTGACTACTTGTCTTAAAAAGATGGTTTTGATTATTATAGCTTCTCTAAGTGTATTTTGAATTCTAATAGTGTGGTATCTCCAGCTTTGTTCATTTTTGCTCACAATTGCTTTGGTTATTTAGAGTCTTTTGTGACTCCACAAAAATTTTAGAATTTTTTTCTATTTCTATAAAAAAAAATACCACTGGAATTTTGCTATTATAAACAAGATGATTTCTTGATTTTCTTTTACATAGTTTATTATTACTGTACAGAAATGCTACTTATTTTGTAAATTGGTTTTACATCCTATAAATTACTGTATTTATCAGTTCTACCAGTTGATTTTGATGGAGTCTTTAGGATTTTTGAAATACAGAATCATGTTGTTTAAAAACAGAGATAATTTGACTCTTGCTTTCCAATTAGGAGGCCTTCTCTTTCTTTTTTCTAATTGATCTGGCTAGGACTTCCAGTACTATGTTAGAAAAAAACCAGTGAGAGTGGGCATCCTTGTCTAATCCCTAATCTTAGGATAAAACCCTTCACCTTTCTACCATTGAAGGTAACATTACATGTGGGTTTGTCACATATGGGCTTTTACAGTACTGAGCTATGTTCCTTCTATACCTAACTTGCTGAAAGTTTTTAAGCATGCAAATATATTAAAACCCACACTTTTCTCCCATGTTCTAAACCAATTAACTGTCAACTGAACATTTTCACTGGCGTTTCCCACAAGAAATTCATATCCAGATTCTCCAAGAGTGAGCTCATGTCTTCCCTAACTCGTAACTGATCCTCTTCTCTGTCTCTCCTCTGATTAAGTTTACAGGTCCTGCTGGTACTGCCAACTTAATAAAAAGATAGTATTCAGGTGCTGAACACCTATTTTTTCAGTTCTTAACTCCCATTCACAAAAGACAACTATTAGTATTAGGACCAAATATTCACAATTTAGGGTTCATCCATGACTACTAAAAATTTTAATAACAACTATAATTATTTTATGTGATCAATTTTAATACAGTTTCATAGAAATTAAATGAAACCTAAGCTAAAGAATAAAAAATTACCTTTGCTTAAGGTGCACAGTATACATTTTTCCATCTATTGGAATAAGATAAGATATCTGTTCCTAGAAAATCCAGAAAAAACTGAAGATAAATTTAATGTAAGAAGCAAAATACAATTCTATATCAATTAATCCCCTAAACAATGCTTAAAATGTGTTTATTAAAATGCCTAAGAATATATGTGATTTAAAATCTGTAACAAAAATATCAAAAATCTTTAGTCTATTCTTACTAGTTCCATAAAAATAAGCCAATCTGAGGATTTATATAAGCTTAGATATTTACATGTCACTGAACTGTAAACTCTTACAAAGGAAATGTAATATCTGTATAGGTGACATCATTAGGATAATCAGGTATTCTACAGTGATGAAACTTCTCTATCAAACACAAAAATTTTTTAGCCATTTTGCTAAAAATGTTCATAAACAGTATGTGATTTCCTATATTTTCAAAAGGAAGATTCTTGAACAAGATTTTATATTGTCTTTGACTCTACCACTCCTATTTTCAAGTTAGAAAGTTGATAGCCATATGTTGGAATATCTTTAGGTCAATGAACCTGAAAGATCAGATTTTATCTGGCAAAAAAGGTCATGTGAAAAGCAATAGTTGACTAGTGGGAAAAGCAACCGAAGGTAGAACTGAATGAAAATTCTCTCCCCACCCAAGTAGTCCATGGTCAGGCTCCCAGATGAAAATCTAGAAAAAAGTATCAACAAACTGATTAGTAAATCAATCAAAGAATTAAAAGAAGACTTAAGAAATGAGAGCAATTTCAGGAGCTGAGAGACCACTTTGATAAAGAACTAGACATTCTGAAAAGAGATGTAGCAGAGCTCTTAGAATTGAAAAATACAGTCAACCAAATTAAAAGCTCATTGGAAGATACTTATATCAGAGTCAACTCTGTTGAAAATAGAACCCCAGCTCTTGAAGAATGAACATCAGACAACAAAGACAGTCTGAGCAATGTTGAGTGCAAGGAGCTTATTGAGCATGATCAGAACTTCCAAGAAGTATGGGATGAGATGAGAAGAAATAACCTGAGAGCAATAGGAATTGGAGAAAACACAGAGCAACAAGCAAGGGGCATTAAGAATCTTCTCAATGAGATTGCCAAAGAAAATTTCCCCCAGATCAGAATTGATCTAGAAATTCAAATTCAAGAAACATATAGGACACCAAATAGACCTAACCAAATGAAAAACTCACTGAGACACATCATATATAAAATGAACAACAGCGAAATCAAGGAAAGAATTCTAAAAGCAATAAGGGAATAACACCAAATCACATTCAGGGGCAGACCAATAAGGATTATTGTGGATTTTTCAGATCAGACAATAAAGGCCAGGAGAGCATGGAATGATATTTTTCAAATATTGAAAGAAAACAATTTTCACCCAAAGATACTAAACCCTGCAAAACTCAGCTTTAAATGTGATGAAGAAATTAAATATTTCTATGATAAATTCAAGTTAGCAAGGTACATGAACACAAAACCTGCTACAGAGAATACTCAAAGACATACTTCATTCAGAGGAACAACCAAACAACTCCCAAAGCTCATTAACAGAAGAAAATCAATAATAACATAACCCACTAAAAAAAGATATCCAAGATGGCACAAAATACAGCAATGGTCACAATACCAGGTACCCAGAATCACATGCCTATTCTAACACTGGATGTGAATGGACTCAGTGCCCCAATGAAAAGACACAGATTGGATCACTGGTTCAAAAAACAAAATCCAATAATTGCTACCTACAGGAGACACAACTCACAGTCAAAAATAGACACAGATGGAAGGTGAAAGGTTGGGGGGGAAAACCTACTAGGCTACTGGCCCAAGAAAGCATGATGGTATTCTAATCCTTATATCCAACAAAGTTAATTTTTACCAAAAATTAGTCAGGAGGGATAAAGAAAGTCACCACATCACAATAAAAGGAACAATACATCAGGAAGACATAACAATAGTTAACATTTATGCCCCCAATTACAACCCTCCCAAATATATGGAAAAAGTACTCAAGGACATTAAACCACTTATTAATCTCAACACAATAATACTGGGGGATTTTAATACACCATTACAACAATAGACAGATCATCAAAGCAAAAAATCAACAAAGCTATCTCTAACCTACACAACTCTATCAATCAATTGGACTTAACAGATATTTACAGAATAATCCATCCCAAATTGTCTGAGTTTACCATCTTCTCAGCAGCTCACAGATCCGTCTCCAAAATAGACCACATCCTAGTCCACAAAGCTAATCTTAGCAAAAATAAAATGTGGATATAATCCCATGTATCTTGTCAGACCATAATGGTTATGATCTTAGCAATTATCAGCTAAAAAAAATAGAAAATACACAAATACTTGGAAGTTCAATGATACCCTCTTAAATGAAGAATGGATCAAAGATGAAATGAGAACAGAAATCAAGAAATTCTTGGAAATGAATAAGAATGATGAAAAATAACAAAATCTCTGGGACAGTATGAAAGCATTCTTCAGAGGTAAATTTATAGCACTGAGTGCCTTCGACAAAAATCAGGAAAGGGCCCAATTAAATAGGCTTATGCTCAAACTCAAATCCTTACAAAAAGAATAACAATGCAATCCCAAGCTCAATAAAAGACAGGAAATAACTAAGATCAGAGCTGAAATCAATGAAATTGAGAACAAAAAAAGCAATACAAAGTATCAACAAAGAGTTGGTTCTTTGAAAACATAAGTAAGATGGACAGACCCCTAGCCAATCTCACCAAAAGGAAGAATGAAGTAGAGCAAATCAACAAAATCAAAGATGAAAATGGAAATATCACTACTTACTCAACCAAAATCCATAAGATTATCAAAATTATTTTGAAAAGATATACTCTTCCAAAATATGTAGCCTCATACAACATTTCCAAATTAACATGGGAGAACACTGAAATTCTAAACCAACCAATCTCAGGTAGAGAAATTAAACAGCAATCAAAGGCCTTCCAGAAAAGGAAAGCTAAGGACTTGATGGATTCTCATCAGAATTCTACCAGACCTTTACAGAAGAATTAACTCCTCTCCATAGTAAGCTATTCCATGAAATTGAAAGGGTTGGAACCCTCCCAAATACTTTTTCTGAAGCAAATACAACCCTGATACCAAAACCCAACAGAGACACAACAAGAAAACTACAGACCAATTTCCCTGACGAATGTAGATGCAAAAATCCTTAATAAAATCCTAGCTAACCAGATCCAAAAACACATAAAAAAATAATACATTACCATCAAGTGGGCTTCATTCCAGGAACATAAAACTGGTTCAACACACAGAAATCAATAAATGTAATTCATCACTTAAACATAATTAAAGATAAAAATCATATGATCATCTCAATTGATGCAAAAAAGGCCTTCGATAAAATTTAACACCCATTTTGCTTAAAACTCTGGAGAAGATAGGGATCAAAGGAAGATAGTTTAATTTTTTAAAAGCCATTTATGACAAACCCATGGCCAACATTATACTTAATGGAGAAAGGCTGAAAGCATTCCCACTGCATTCAGAAACAAGACAAGTATGTCTACTCTCACCACCCTTATTCAATATTGTCCTTGAAACCCTAGTCGGAGCTATCAGAGAAGAGAAGGAAATCAAAGGAATTTGAATAGGAAAAGAGGAAGTCAAGCTATCTCTATTTGCTGATAACATGATCCCATAATAGCAGACCCAAAAACCTCAATCAGAAGACTTCTAGAACTTATAAATGAATTCAGCAAAGTGGGTGGTTACAAGATCAACACTCATAAATCAATAGCTTTCCCATACTCCAGCAACAATTCTCTGAAGAAGAAATTGGGAAATCCATCCCAGTCACAATAACCTCAAAAAGAATAAAATACTTGTGCATTAATGTAACAAAGGATATAAAGGATCTCTACAACAAAAACTATCGAACATTAAAAAAAGAAATTGTAGAAGACCTGAGTAGATGGGAAATCATTCCATGTTCTTGGTTAGGCAGAATCAATTTAATTAAAATGGACATTCTGCCAAAAGCCCTGTATAGATTCAATGCAATCCCCACCAAGATACCAATAACATTCTTCATGGATATGGAAAAAGCAATTCTCAACTTCATTTGGAATAAGAGAAGACCCAGAAGAGCCAAAATATTACTGAGCAAGAAAGGAAGCAGGAGGTGTCACAATACCTGATCTGAAATTATACTATAGGGCTATAGTAACAAAAACAGTGTTATATTGGTATCAAAACAGACATGAAGACCAATGGAACAGAATAGAAGATACTGAGACAAACCCTCAAATCTTTAACCATCTGATATTTGACAAAGGGGGCAAAAACATAGTGTGATAGAAAGACAGCCTGTTCAGCAAATGGTGCTGGACAAACTGGATAGCCACATGCAGACAACGGAAATTAGATTCTTATCTCTCACCCTTCACAAGAATCAAATCGAAATGGATTAAAGTTTTAGAAATTAAACCAGCAACTATATAATTGCTTGAAGAAAAAATAGGATCAACACTCCACAGCACAGGTGTTTGCACCGCCTTCCTTAACAAGACTCCAAAAGCCAAGGAATAAATAAGCAGGATGCCATTAAACTGAAAAGCATCTACACAGCTAAAGAATTAGTCAAGAATATCAGGAGAGAACCTATACAATGGGAGAAATCTTTGCCTGCTACACCTTGGACAAAGGGCTAATATACAGCATATACAAAGAACTCAAAATCTGAACACCAAAACCACAAATAATACAATCAATAAATGGGCTAGGGAACTAAATAGAAATGGAGTAAGTCCAAAAAGCCCATAAATATATGAGAAAATATTCTTCATCACTAACAATCAAAAACTACAAATCAAGGTGCACTGAGATATCACCTCACTACTGTCAAACAGACAAAAATGAAGAAGATGAACAATAACAGATGCCAGAGGGTTTGTGGGAAGAAAGGAACACTACCACACTGCTGGTGGGACTGCAAGCTTGTACAGCCACTCTGGAGAGTCCTCAAAAAACTAGGGTTGGAACCACCTTAGGACCCAGCTATCCCACTCCTGGGTATTTTCCCAAAAGAGCTAGAATCCGCATACTACCGAGACACAGATACATCAATGTTTATAGCACCTCAATTTACTACAGCCAAATTATGGAACCAACTCAGATGCCCCTCACTAGACGAGTGGATTCTAAAATTGTGTTATACGTATACAAAGGACTTCTACTCTGCTATTAGGGAAAAATTATATCATGGCATTTCCAGCCAAATGGCTGGAGAAGGACAGTGAGAGAGAGAGAGAGACAAAATCAATTTTTATTGAGTTTTTCACATGGCTCTCATTGCTCTGACACTCAGCTGTATATGTGGGTGCTGGAGTTTTAACCAGTGTATTTTCACATGCCAGGTAAGTGCCATAACCACCCAGCCACCACTCCAGCCCCTAATGTTTTCTCTCATATGTGGAAGCTAGAGTACAATCTAGGACAGTCTGCAAGTTAACTGAGTGCAAAAATAAACTCAACATAGGTGAATTTTACATACGCAGGGGGAACCATTAACTATGAAGCTGGGGGGAGAAAGGAGGGAGGCTGAGAGGGGAGGTTAAGGATTAGGGGGTTATCAATGCAGCTAGAGGGAGGGAATAGGGGGGTTACCAGTGTGGCTGGGAGCCCTCAATTCTCATGAGAAGCCCAACTATCATGGGGGTAAAGTAAGGGATACATGGCAACAGGGAGTAGTCATGAGGGGAGACCATTAGCTAGGATCAGCCTTATCTTACTTTGTCAATATGCATATATTCACGAATGTGTAACAAAAATTCCCTCCAATATGTAAGATATGTTGAATGAATTTTTAAAAAAATCAATAGTTAGAGCATCTGTGGAAAGAACAATTGGTTAAAGCAAATGAAAAATGCAAAGTACACAAACACCAGGATACAGAAAAAGATAAAGGCTCTAGGACAGGATCTATGTAAATAAAAATTAACCAGTATACTATACCCACCCCCCAAAAAAAGAAGGAGTGATCAAAGGTCAGCAAATTTTGTGGCTGGAAAGATGGCTAAGTTGTAGAGCATTTGTCTGGCATTCTTGAGGACCCAGGTTTAATCCTCAGGACCACATACACACACACACACAAAAAAGAACCAGATGAAAAACTAAAGAAAATTGATTTTCTCTTTCTCTTTTTCATTCTCTCCCCCTCTCTCTTAAGAAAAAAGTCAGCAAATGGTAAAAAATAAAATCAGAAGGTTAACATCATTAAATTGATATCATATATCCCCAATAGGATATGATGAGAAGAGATTTTCACCTTTATGATAATCTGTTTGTGTTGCTACTGTTTGTTTCTCCCTATTCTGTGTGGTGCTGGAAATCTACAGAGACACTAAAAGTTCACAGGTTAGGGATTCTGCCACAGTACTCCAACTCAAAGAAGGAAGGAGACAAAAAAACTTCAAATCATCAACAAGGACCCAAGGAGAAATAACCAGAGAAGGTCCCATCCTTTGGCATCTACCCATATACCAAATCCAGAGAGTAATCTCAGAACAAATAAGATAATTACACACAAAAGGATAAATAAAATAAGAGGAAGAGGAATCCACTTCAATTGATACACAAGTAGAAGACCTTAAAAAAATATGAGAAAATAGGCAAACAAATCTCTCCACCAAAACTCACAATCCCCCCAAAAAGTATCCCATTAATAGTAAACTGGATGGAAACCCAGAGAAAGATTATCATAATTCAATTATCAAAGTGTTCAAAGAATTTAAGAAAAGATTTATAGAAGCAGAACTCCTAGAAATAAAGACAAGCTCAAATTACAAATTCACTTAAAGGCATCACTAAAAGATTAGATTCCATAGAAAACAAAACCACAGTCCCTGAAGACAGAAGAAAAGAGAAACATCAAGTCACATTTAGAGGTAAACCAATAAGCATTACTGCTAATTTCTCAGCTCAGACCCTAAAAGCAAGGACGAGGCTAGTATCCTATTCAAATCATAATGGAATGAAGCTAGAAACCAACAGCAAGAAATATAATGGAAATAATATAAACACATGGAGATTGAATAATACTCTCCTAAATAAAACCCATTCATATTCTCTCTCTCTCTCTCTCTCTCTCTCTCTCTCTCTCTCTCTCTCTCTCTCTAAAACACACACACACTCCAATGCTGGAAAGATGTCAATGCCCCCTATTCTCAAGGCAATGCCCAAAGAATATCTTCTAAACCCAGTGCCAGGCAAAGGCCCATGATGCTAGTAGGTTGGGCTTCTATTCTGGTCAGTATCACCTGTAACTGACTGCAGTAATTTCAGACCATGAGTATACCATAACATCAGGCAGCTAGTCCAACCCCTGTGCTATGCTGATCTCAATGAGCTGTGAACAAGGTTGCTTTGTAGACACAGGACTTCCTTCCACACCACTCTTCAAATCCAACCAGGACAACAAAGAGAGTAATGACCTACTTGGAAGCAAAAAAAGTAGGTAAATACCAAGTCATTGCCCACGAACCTCAAAATGGTCCATACACCATGGCTGACCCAGAGTCAGCCAGAATTACACAGCACCTTATCACAGCCAACTGACTATTTACAAGGTATCTGGACTTAATTTGGCCCCAGAAAAGGCTTGTGAGGAAACCCTACCCTATTTAGGCACTCCCCAAGTTCAATCCAAGTAACACACATAACATACTGGGAACTCATAGCACTCCTAGATTTAGTGCATGAAACAGCAGAAGTAATCACAGAATCAGAAAAAAGAGGCCATCTATTTAGAATTTCTGAAAGGATAGGCACAAACAAAGCCAGATTATGAAGACTGGAATAAGCAACTA
Organism: Aplodontia rufa; assembly: GCA_004027875.1. Taxonomy (NCBI): domain Eukaryota; kingdom Metazoa; phylum Chordata; class Mammalia; order Rodentia; family Aplodontiidae; genus Aplodontia; species Aplodontia rufa. Next base: position 7,812 of record PVKS010032260.1, on the reverse strand, counting down.
ATATTTCAATATGCTGCTGTTGCCAAATTTCAGCAAGCTTTGAGAACTGTCAGGGAACAATCATCTCACCTAATGGATAAAAATAAGGTGCCAGAAACTGATATGTATGAAATGATATATGAAGCTTCTTGGACATAGAATTTTAAATGGCTGTTTTAGGGGAATTCAACAAATACTAAGAAAACACGGAAAAACAACTCAGTACTCTATCACAGAATCTTAATGGAGAGATTGAAGTAATTTTAAAAAACTAAACACAAATCCTTGAGCTGAAAAATAGACAAATAAAAATAAAACACACATTAAGAGGCATAAATAGAAGAATGAATAGACAACCAGAAGAATCAGTGATCTTGAAAACAAAATATTTGAAAATACACAATACTAGAGAAATGAAGCAAGCTTATGAGAAATTTGGGGAAGCATTAAAAGAACAAATACTCAGGCTAATGAAGTTCAAGAGACTTGAGAGTGTCAGAGGAAAGAAGGGATATCAGAAAACAACCCCAAAATAAAGACAGGTACAAATATCCAGATACAGGAAATTCATAGGTCACCAGTCAAACTCAGAACAACCAAGTGTAATTCAAGACATATTTAATCAAATGCTCAAAAGATAAAGATAAGATTCTCAAGCAGCAAAACAAAGAAATGGCCAAATAGCACATAAGGGTGTTCCAATTCACCTGATAGCAAACATCTCATCAGAAAGATTACAGACCAGGAATGAGGGGAACAAGATTTTTACAGTGCTAAATTTGAAAAAAAAAAGAAAGAAAAGAAATTTAAATGCCAACCAAAGTATTGTACCCAGTAAAGCTCTTCCTTAGAAATGAACAGCAGATCTGCCCTACTAAAAATTTTATAGTCAGTGTCAGTCCATTAACACTCTAACAACTGAAGAAATTTCACAGAAAGAATTTAGAAAGTTCCTAGTTAAAATATTCAATGAGCTATAAAAGACAACATACGAAGTGAAATTAGCTAGAGCGGTGGCTCTGCAGTTATGGTACCTGCCTGCCAGGTACAATACTAAGTGTTGAAGCAAATAAGCCATGTGAAAAACTAAATAAAATTGACCCCCCTCCCTTTTACCGTCCTTCTCTCTCTGTGTCTAAAAAAAAAAACTATATTGGAATATTGGATTAAAAACAAGACTAAACAATAATATGCTGTCTGCAAGAAAATCCCCTCACAGGCAGAGACATCCACAGACTGAAGGTGAAAGGATGGAAAAAGACATAAATGCAAATGGTACACATAAACATGCAGGGAGAGCTACTGTCGTATCAGACAAAGTGAATTTAAAGCCAAAATCAAAAGAGACAAAATAATTTCATAGTGTGTAAGCAAATAATACAAGATACAGTGATTCTATATATTTATGCTGCCAAACAATGGTGCATCTGTGTACATAAAGCAAACCCTTCTCAACATTAAGAGATAAATACAATAATACTGGGTGACTTTAACACAACTTTCTTGCCACTGGATAGATCATCCAGACATAAACTAAGTAAACATTCTAAAAAAAATACAATTAACATGGGGCTGGAGCAGTGGTCCAGTGGTTATGGTGCTTGCCTGACATGTGCAAGGACACAGGTTCAAACCTTTGCACCACACGCACAAGTGTCAGGGCAAATGAAAGCCACACAAAAAACTAAATAAAATTGATTCTCTATTTCTTTCTCTCTCTCTCTCTCTCTCTCTCTCTCTCCCTCCCTCCCTCCCTTGAAAAAATACAATTAATAATATGGACCTAACAGACATCTATAGAATTTTCATCCATCAATGACTGAATTCACATTCTTTTAACCACCACATGAAACATTTTCTAAAACAGACCATATCTTAGATCACAAAGCAAATCTTAGCAAATACAAAAAATAGACATAATACCCTGCATTCTATCAGATGATAATGGAGTCAAATTAGAAATGAAAGATATAAAACAGAAACCACTTTAATACATGGAGATTAAATAATATACTTCTGAATTGTGAATGGCTAGCAGAAGAAATCGGGAAAGAAATAAATATAATCTTAGAAACAAATGAGAGGGCTGGAGCGGTTGGCTCAGTGGTTTCGGCACTTGCCTGGCAAGCATGAGGACCCGGGTTCAAACCCCACCACCACGTACACAACTAAGTGTTGGAGCAACCAAGGCCATGTGAAAAACTAAATAAAACTGTTTCTCTCTTTCTGTCTCTCTCACTGTCCCTCTTTCTTAAAAAAAAGAAAAGAAACAAATAAGAATAGTGACACAATATATCAACATCTCTGGGACACCATGAAGGCAGTTCTAAGAGGGAAGTTTATCCCACTGAGTTCATATATTTAAGAAAAATAGAAAGAAACCAAATAAAATAACATTACACCTTAAGGTCCTAGAAAAAGAATAACAAACCAACACCAACATCAGTAGAAGACAGAAAATAATTAAAATCAGAGTTGAATCAATGAAAGAAAGAATCAAAAAAAATAAATAATAAAAATAAAAAATAAAAAATTCATGGAACTGAGTTAAAACAAGGTACACTCCAAGCATTCATAAGTATGTCACTGTATATACTATTGTCATGTATATAAAAATGTTCTTCATAGGTATAAGAACTATGTCACTATACTTCGGTATTTTAGGAAAAAATATATGATCCAGAAAGAGAGACAAGGGACCAGGGGATAGGAGAAGGGAGGTGACCAGATGTAGGCAAAGGGGGAATAGTAATAGTAATAGATAGGAATTGTATTGCTATATTGTGTGCATCTCTGAATATGTGACAACAAATCCCATCATTCTGTACAACTATAATGCACCAATAAAAACAAATAAATATAAAAAAATTCAAAAGATCAACAATACAGTTGGTTTTTTGAAAGGATAAACAGGATTGATAAACCCTTAGCAAAACTAACCAAAAGAAAGATAACACTCAAATTAACAAAATTAAAGATGAAAAATGAAACACTATAGATAGCACTTAAATCCAGAGAATTATCAGAAAATATTTTAAAAATCTATACTCTAATAAGCTCAAAAATCTTAAGATATTGAAAATTCCTAGAGACATATGACCTACCCAGATTGAACCAGGAGGATATAGAAAACTTAAAACAAATCAATAGCTAGTAGTGAAATAGAAGCAGTTATCAAAGGGCTTCCAACAAATAAAAGACCAGGACTGGATAGGTTTTCAGCCAAGTTCCAGTGGACCTCTAAAGAATAAAAATATCAATCCTTCTCAAATTATTCCATGAAAAAAAAGGGATCACTGCCAAATTCTTTCTACAAAGCCAGTATAAAACTCTGATACCAAAACCAGACAAAGACACATCAAGGAAAGAAAACTTCAGGTCAACATCATTGATGAATATACATGCAAAAATTCTTAATAAAATGTTGTCAAATGGCATACAAAAAAACTTTGAAAAGATAGTGCACCATGATCAAGTAGGTTTCATTTCTGGGACACAAGGTTGGCTTAACTTACAGAAATCAATAAATGTAATTCAGCATTTAAATAGACTAAAGGACAGGAATCACCTGAGTATCTCAATATATGCAGAAAAAGCATCTGACAAAGTATAGAACCCATTCATATTTAAAACACTAGAAAAATTAGGATGGAAGGAACTTACCTCAACATTTAAAGGCTTTATGACAAACCCAAGGCAATTATACTAAATGGGGATAAGCCGAAAGCCTTTCCTCTAAGAACAAGAACTACGCAAGGATACCTACTTTTCATGACTCCAACTCAACACAGTCCTTGAAACTCTAGCCACGATAATCAGGCAAGAGAAGGAAATTAAAGGGATATGAATAGGAAAAGAAGAACTTAAATTATCTGTTTGCTGATGACATGATCCAGTATTTGGAGACTAAAAAAAACTCTACTAGAAAAATTTTAGAGTTCATAAATGAATTCAGCAATTTAGCAGATACAAAATCAACATACATAAATCAATTGCATTCCTGTAACTCAAATAACAAATCAGCTGAAAAAGAAATTCGGAAAACTATCCTATTCAAATAACCTCAAAAATATAAAATATTTGGGAATCAAACTAACAAAAGATATTAAGGACCTCTATGACAAAAACTTTGGAACACTGAAAAAAGAAATTGAAGAAGATCCTAGAATATTAAAAGACCTCCCATGTTCTTGGATACGCAGAATCAATATTGTCAAAATGGCCATACCATCAAAAACACAGATTTAATGCAATCCCCATCAAAATACCAATTACACTATTCACAGAACAAGAAAAGGCACTTCTGTCATTAATTTGGAAAGATAAGAAACCCAGAAAAGCCAAAGCAATCCTTAGCAAAAAAAAAGAGTGATGCTGAAGGCATTGCAACACTGGACCTCAAATTACTACAGAGCTATAGTAACAAAAATCACATGGCTGCGGCACAAAACAGAGATGAAGACCACAGGAATAGAAGACATGGAAACAAACCACATAAATACAGTTATCTTGTAGTACACAAAGGTGCCAAAAAACATACACTGAAGAAAAGATAGCATATTTAACAAATGATGCTGAGAAGACTGGAAATCCATGTGTAGAAGAATGAAATTTGACCTCTATCTCTCACCCAGTACAAAAGCCGAATCAAAGTGCATCAAGGACCTAGGAATTAGACCACAAACTGTGCAATTTATAAAAAAAAGATACAGCTCCAACACTCCAACATGTTGAAACAGGAACTTCCTTCCTTAACAAGATTCCTAAAGTGCAAAAAATCAAAGCAAAATTCAGTATGTGGGATGGCATTAAATTAAAAGGTTTCTGCATAGCAAAGGAAATAATTAAGTATGTGAAGACAGCCTACAGGATAGGAAAGGATCTTTGCCAACTGCTCCTCAGATACGACATCAATATCCAGAATACATAAAGAACTCAAAAAACTTAACACCAAGAAAAACACAATAAATGGGCAAGAGAAATAACAGGCACCATTCAAAGGAAGGAATATAATTTGCCAACAAATATACAGAGAAATGTTCAATATCTCTAGCAATCTGGGAAATGCAAATCAAAACTACACTGAGATTTTGTCTCATTCCAGGCAGAATGGCAATTATCAAAAATACAAATATTCATAAATGTTGGTGAGGATGTGAAAAACAGAGTACAGTCGTACATTATTGGTGCGACTGCAAATTAGCACAGCCACTCTGGAAAGCAGTACAGAGATTCTTCAAAACACTAGGAATGGAACCACAATACGACCAGCTATCCCACTTCTCAGTATAGATCCAAAAGATTTAAAATCAGCGTACCACAGAGATGCAGTCACATCAATATTTACAGTAGCACAATTCATGAAAACCAAACTATGGAACCAACCCAGGTGCCCTTCAACAAATAAATGAATAAAAACAATGTAGTATATGTACACAATGGAGTATTACTCAGCCATAAAGAATGAAATTGAGGAATTTGCTGATAAATGGATGAAAATGGAGACTTTCACACTAACTGAAATAAGCCAGTCTCAAAATATCAGAGGTCAAATGTTTTCTCTAATATACAGAAGTAACCCAAAATGGAGAGAGAGGTTAAACAGAGTAAGAAAGCAAAAAAAATGTAGAGGGAATTCCCTCAAAATAGGGGAATTATCAGTAGAGTACATGAAGGGAATTGGAACAGAAGAACAGGATAGGAGAAGAACAGTGGAATAAATCTGACTGAACTTTCATATATTCCTACATAAATACACTACAGCGAATCTCAGCATCAAGTATATCCACTAGACACTAATTTAAAAATAAACTATTGTTCTTGAAACCCTAGCTGGAGCACTAAGGCAAGAGAAGGAAATCAGAGACAACAGTAGGAAGAGACGAAATCAAATTCTCCCTTTTTGAGATAGAGGATGGCGGCCACCCCAGCAGCAGTGACTCCGAGACGCTCCTGAGAGTCACCTCACGCTGCAGGACTGCACGCGGATTCCCAAGGTAGGACGAAGCTCCCAGTGTGGGCGAACATTACCCCCCGCTAATTTTTTTTAACTCCAAAGGAATAGTGTGGAGCATTAACGAAAATAAAGAAGGAAGTCTCTGGCGCCCGTGTGACCAGCCCCACACCCGGGGGAAGTGGAGCTTCCCTGAAGGGGAGGAAATGGAGCAAGGTTCCTAATCAAATTCCCTAATCAGGCCTCCAACTCCCTGATCTGACTGCTCTTCATCTCCACGAACTTGCAATTAAGCTCGGGAATTAACTGTTCACGTTAGTGAACTTACAGCTGTTCCTGCGAGCGGCAGCAGCCGGCGCCCGATTGTGACATTTCCCTGAGGGCGGGGCTGGCTGCTCAGCAAAAAACGCTCTTGGGGTCTCAGCTGCCACGGTCAGAAAACCAGAATCTAAAACAGAGCAAGGGAGAGAGCTTCCTAACCACGAACCCTAACCCGGCCGGCTGCGAACTCCCTGATCTGACTGCTCGTAATTTACTTAATCTTGCATGAAGGGCTGGGAATTAATTGCTCACATTAACGAACTCGTAGCTATTTGTGCGGTGGCCGGCCACCATTGTGACGTGTCCCTGAGGGCGGGGTGGGTCGCCCAGCAGCATTACGGGGCCTCAGTACCCGCAACCGGAAACAGAAGTTACCGCCCCCCCACCAACTGGCCATCTGCCCTGGGGACTGTAGGGATCTGCCATTCATCTTTCCAGCTCCCAGATCTCTCGGTTGGCGACCTTCTGCCCTTTGGTCCAACCCCTTCCCACCCAAATAGGAGGATCCTGTGAACAGAGCTTGCTACAGCAGGGAGCACCCCTCTATAGGGATCCTCTGCTTCAGCCTCTGCTTGATCTGCCTCAGGAAGCTTTGAATATATGGGGCAGCTTGGGCTTCACGTTAGCATCTGATCTCCTTGCATAGCCAAGGCTGCGTAGGCCTGGACCTCCCTAGCAGGTCGCCTCCTAGTGCCTGCAACTGAGAATCACACAAGCACTGGCATGATCTGGTCCATTTTGTGAGGGTTTCAATCAATCCCACAGAGCAGCTCTTGGGACTTCTGAAGATCACAAGACATGCAGAGCGGGTCACCAGTGATCCTGAGGAAGTGAGTCTCAGGCTAGCCAATCACCTTGGATCACTCAGAGACCCGCGCATCTACAATAGGGTAAAATCGATTGTCTACAACTTCTGAGCTCCAGGTCCAAGAAATATTTAAAGTGTGGATTGGCAGAAAGCAACCATCTCAGGATTACAGCCCAGGGAGAGCTGAATACCCCTTTGCAACAGAAAAATTTGAGGAGATCCTCTAAGAAAATCCAGGCCACCATACTCAACCAATCTGCTTCTCCCCAGACAAGCTCAACTCCAAAGAATACCCAGCTTGATGTTGGATTTGATCGCACCACCCCATGATACATACCTCTGATCTAAGGGCCAGAAAATCTCAAAACTGTACCAACTAGTTTTGGCAGGGGGGGGGTTCTTTTTCATTTCTTCATTTTTTTTCTTTTATTATTTTTTTTTATTTTTTAATTTTTTTTAAACGGGAATCCAGCTAGAAAATAATATTTTTAAATTTTTAACATTACTGTGGGTTTGGGGGGCTTTTTCTTCTTTTCCTTGTTTTTCCTCTGCTCCTTTGTTGCCTTATGATTAATACTGAATTTTGGAATTGGTGGATGTAAATACTTATCTGTGTGTATGTATTGGTGATTGGCTCTTAATTCTTTAGGTGTCATTGAACCCTACTGCTAACTTCTTTCTCCACTGTACTGTGGTAATCCCTAAATATAAACATCTTTCTCTCATTCTCACCCCAAGTCTTTACCCTACC
>PVKS010032258.1:0-22717 GCA_004027875.1 Aplodontia rufa | reverse complement strand
TTCTTCTGGGGGAATCATGGAATCACAGGGAATCCAAGGGGGGCATCCATGACATGGCATCAGCCTTGGATAACTATGTAAATATACATTTGTTCTTGATTGTTTGATAATGATTCTCCCTCAATTGTAACTCCATATTCATCTAATTAAAAAAAGGTAGTATTTTTGCTTTAGGAATTTTGTTGTATATACTTGAGCATAATTATGACATGTTGGCATGTTTTCTCATTTATGAAAGTAATGCAAGGCACTGTGGGTAATGTAGGATACAAAAAATTATAAAATAGAAAATAAAATGTTCATAATCCATACTAATTCAGAAATAGCCCCTATGTGTATTTTTTTTAAAAGAGAGAAGGACAGTGAGAGAGAGAGACAGAGAGAATCAATTTTTATTGAGTTTTCTACATGGCCTTCGTTGCTCTGACACTTAGTTGTATACGTGTGTGCTGGGGTTTGAACCCGTGTACTCGAGCATGCCGGGCAAGCGTCGTAACCACCAAGCCTCCAATATGTATTTTGATATATTGTTTTCCAGGGTTGTTTACGATGTATGTACAAATATTTTGTTTTAAAACTAGGATTATATCATATAAAGTTTATTATTCTTAACATTATTTCCAGACCAATATCTTTTTAATCAGCATTCTTGGAACCTCTGATGTAAATAGCTGCATAGGAATCTTCATATAGGTGTATTAGAATTGCATTTAACTAGCTTTCAAAGTTGCAAAATAGTTGCAAGGTATATCTGTATATATTGATTAAATTCAAACCATTTTTTTCCTCAAAGTATACCATTCAACTCCAAACTATTTTACTTAAACAAATATGACTCCAGGAATTGTATGATATGACTTAATGAATTCAATCTGTTGATATCAAAGCTCTACTTTTAATGCTAGGTTAAAATTTTGCTCCCAAAAGACATCCTTCAGGGCCAAAAACTAACAGGACACTGTTGGTGACTCAGGTTTGGGTAGAATCTCCTGTGGTAATTGAGTGGTTTTCATGTACAGTTTTGGACTCATGAGTGTATTCAATTGTGAAAGCCAAAGGTCAATGTGCTTTCTCCTTTTAAATAACCAGTTACACGGGGGACCTAAAAATAGAACTTTGTTGGCTAAGACAGGTTAATGAAAGCTGGCTAGGAAAACTGTCTTGCAGCAAAGCTATTTCAGTGTTTCAATACTAGATTTGTCGACTTCCTTGGCATTAGCATATATTCTAAGTGTTGGTGCCCCAACTAAGGAGACAACTAAGGAATGTGTAGTTTACTGGCGAAGAATTTATTGCATTGTCACTGATCGACAATGTTGAGGTTGACGGCTGGGGAGGGAAGACTAGAATTCAGTATCTTTTTGAATATAAACAAGAAAGGTAAATTGGGATTAAGACTCACCAGGGGACTCTAAGAGAAACTAAAGGAAGAGAAAATTGTGGTGTGAGCCAAACTACTGTCCAACCTAGGAGTGTGGTTGTAATGGGGTACAATTAACATATTTGACACAGGTTATTTAAAAGGTAATGGCTGAAGTTGTTTAAAGCAGAAATAAGAAAGGGTAATAGCAGGGCATCAAAATTAGCAAACTGGTATTATTTTAATAAGCTTATAAGCACAGCTGGAAATTCCCAGTTACTAATCTAGAAATTTACATCGATATCAGCTATACCTTGTTTTCATTTTCTTTTTCTCTTTTTGTAATTCAGTGCTTTAAATTGATTTAAAATGCAAAGACTGAAACACAAATATTCAAATTAACACATGATAGATTGCTCTTAGCGAAAGCAATAAAAAGACTTTATAATTCTTCTCACCAGAAATGCATTTAGTTATGATTCAGTCTTACAGTATTTTCTTTTTAAAGTACATTCAATTACTGAAGGAATTTTTCCTCTATTCTCAAGTTTCTGATCCCTCTTAAAAAATCTCAGAGCACATGGAAAGCATTTTATTCATGTTCTTTTTGTACAATTATCGTAATACTGGGAGTATCCCTTCCAGGGATGAGAAATTTTTATAGTCTTTCTTTCAGACCCTAGCCCCTCCTTACTTTCACTTCCATTCCCTACATTCCAACTCTGGAGGCAGATTTAGACATCCCTCTTCAGGGTTCCCACAACACCCAGAGAGAAATATTTATACCTTTGAGCAAACAGCATTTTATCTTTTACATTTGGATCACTTTGGGAAGACAGTTTTATTTATATTTGTGTATTCACTCTTAGACTCTTGCCCATGCAGAGTAAATATTCACAGAAATATTGTCAGAGCCCTATAAGGGGAAGATTGTCATTTTAGTAGCGGTGTCAGCAGTTTGAAGTACATGGTAGGGTTTCTGCTAAAGATGTTAACTTGTGGTTAATATTAGAACAGAGCCAAGCAAAGCAGCAATTATTCCACGTATTCCTGGAAAACCCATACCTCCATTTCTTTTCACTTTCCCTTCCCAGAACAATTTCTGTTCATTCTAGGAATAGGATAATACTGGTAACCAAACCTGCTTTCTTCAGAAGAGATCTAGTTGGTTCCATAAAGAAAATGGCCTCTAGAGATCCTCAGAGGCTGGGCTGAGTGCGGGTACATGACACACCATGATAAACATCTCTATCACTAAAGGATGGAGTCAGATTTTCATAACGAAAACAAGGATATGGGAGAGTTCCCAGAAATCCAAACATTTAAGAACCCTAGTTTTCTTGTCATGTTTGTTAGAGTAGATCTAGAAATATAGGAAATAAAATCTTGGAAATTACTGATGGCCAGGGAGGATCTCCCTTTCCTGTCTCTTCACCGGGGCATCCATTTACATAAGCATCATGGAGCCTGAGTTACCAGAAGTATTACTTTTTGCTGCTATAGCTGCTGCTGTAATCATAATTCTAAGAACCACAAAAATGTCATGTGCCCACTATAAAAATGGATGATTTCATCTCCCTGAGTGGCCAACCTTGCGATGATAAGTTACCTTTAGGCAACCTTTGAATCAGAATCATCCCAGGTGACAGAAGGATTTTAGAACTATAGCCACAATGGAAACTTGAGCATTTGTTTCAGAGATCCTTGGATCCTGGTTTTATGAAAAGAACAATGAGTCTGGGAGAATGGTTTTCAATTTCAACTGGCCCATTTAATAAGTATGCTTCAATTCCTCCTTATGTGAAAGGGACAGCCAGTTCTCCCAATACTGTGTTAGCATCAGTAAGAAATACAATTGCATAATATAAAGGAAATGATTTAAGAAGTTAAATTGCATGGAAATTTGAGACTCATTCCTGTTGTAAAGACCTTTCCTCATCTCTGAGATGAATGCCACTTTCTATGACTACCTGGATAGGATGAGTCACTTTCCCTTCCAAAGTTCTGTTTCCCAAAGTATAATTGAATGATCTTCCAGGTCTTTCCAGCTATACCTTTACATGTCTCTTTTGTGGTGCCAGGATCAAACCTGGCCCTGCACATGCTGGGCAAGCACTCTACTACTAAGCAATGCCCCTGCCCCCTAAAATTCTTTCATCTTCTTATATTTGGGAAAAATTTTCCCTAACCCCTTACTGAATTTGCTGTGTTTCATCATTCTAATAGCTTCTAAATCTCAGCTCCTCTAAAAAGGCTTATAGATATAAATACTCAAAATCTCCTTTTTCAATAGCCATAACAGGCGGAAAGGCTGGGATATGTTGTTAGTTTTGAAAAAATAAAAACCTTTTAAAAACAAAAGATTACTATATAGAAACCAGGGGCCCCAGAATAAATAAGAGCCCCAAAGGAATATTTTAATGGTTTTTAGAGTATCATAAATTGTGTGCATGGTTTCAGGATAAAATACTAAATAGGATAGGACTACCACAAGAGAATTGCTATCCTGAATTAAGTCTTAAGTAGCCACCTGCTGTGATTTTCCCTCTTTAAAAGTATTTAATTGAAATAAAATGATTAGAAATATTATAAACTATTCTATTGTGTATCACTACTACTGATTAACCAGCAATTTCAATGTATATAGAGATTACTCACCAGTCAATAGAGCATGTGCAATATTCTTCTCAATTAAACCTTAACATAATTTAAAATGTCTTTGGTATAACTAACACAGTTACAAAGGAAATATTTTCCTTAAACTTCTTTTTTTTTTTAAAGAGAGAGGGACAGTGGGGGGGAGAGAAAGAATCAATTTTATTTAGTTTTTCATATGGCTTTCGTTGCTCCAAGACTTTGTTGGGTACATGGTGCTGGGGTTTGAACTTGCGTACTTGCACATGCCAGACAAGCGTTGTAACCGCTGAGCCACCGCTCCAGCCCCTTCCTTAAACTTCTAAAAAATTACTTCAGTTTTCAAGTTCCCCTTTTGCAAATTTGTAAATTCAATCACCTTAACACAATATAACAACCTAAAGATATCACAATGAACTTTGTCAAGTTAAATATTATCTCAGGGTCATGGTTTCTGTGTGTTATAGTATGCAATGGGAGGATGACACCATAGGGAAGTTGAGTCTAGAATTCTCTGTGCAAGGACTCTGCCAAACAGAACTCTGTGTTACTATCACTTTGGGTGAATCTGTACTAGATCAATAATTTATTCCTGAGACACTGATACTACTTGTCAGTTGTTATTCATTTCAAGAAATAAAAAGTAAGATTATTCTAAACAGTAATGTAAAGTGAGATGTTAATCAGCTTTTAGGAGAAATGCCCAAACACAGCAAATGAAAACTTGTAAACAGTTTGTACTGCTTGGTTGATACCATCAAGATAAGCCTGCCTGTTATCATCATTCAGTTTCTTGATTTCACCCTCTAATCTCATTGTCTGATGCCAGATCCTATTTCTCCAGGTTTCTGTTTCCTACCAAACACCACAGCAATCATCCAAACATCATTAAATCAAACATGAAGCAATAATAGCACAATGTATATTTATCTAAAAGTTAATGAAGGGTCTTTGAAAGATTTTGAGCAGGTTAATAAGATCAGATATTCTTATTAAGTATCTACTATGTGCCAAGTGCTGTGTTAGGCACAATGAAATTAACATAACCACATGGCCTCTGTCTTGGAAACCTTCATGGGGTGTAAAGGAAATAGGTGAAGTTTCAAAAATAATTATTGTATCATAACAAATGCTGCAATAGAGGTATGTGCATAGTACACCATAGGTAAGGAAATGGAATACCTACTCTTATGAGGAAGTCAGGAGAACTTAATAAAACATTAATATTAGGATGATAGGGGAAAGAGAAAGAAAATGTTCCAGGTAAAAGGAATTGTGGATCTAAAGCCAGGGAGGTCTGAGAAAGCAAAGCATATATACTAGAAATCATAATTGGTTTCAAAAAGCTAGGTTAACAAAATAGATCAGGGAGGTAGGATTGGTAAGGCAAAGACATGATCTTGGACAGTCTTAAATATCTTGCAAAGAGTTTTGATTTTATCTAAAATTTAAAGAAGGGCCACTGGAAGATTTTGAGTAGAGTAGCAAGATGAAATCTTCATTTTCAAATGACAATGAATTTTTTAAATTCAGGACATATTAGATAAAATAAGTCATTGAATTAAGTTGCTGCAACATAACTCAGTAAATATTGTTAAAGGAGAGGAAAAAGAAGAAAATGAACTAGGACTCTAACAGTAAAAATTGGAAGGATGATTTGAGATATTTAATAGTTAGACTCAACAGAATGTGGTAGTCAATCAGATGAAAACGAGAAGAGGGGAGGTGTTTAACATGACTATCAAATTTCTGGTTTGAGCACTTAGACACTGGTGTCTAGAAAATAGTAAGATAAACAGATCTCACTGGGGAAGAGAGAAAATGTTTAGCTCAGCTTTGGCCATGTTAACCCTGAGGTACCTGGAATGGGTCCCATGGAATAAGCTCAGAAGAGAAAAGTTTACTAGAAGTCTATTTTAGAGTCATCATTGAATGTTTGGAAGTTGACACCAAAGACATCCTATAAATGACATTGAAATTATAGACTGTTAGAGAATGGCAGAAAACCGCTAGGAGGAATTCTTAAAAATATCAACCTCTATAGGGCAGGAAGTCAGGAGACAAGCCATCTCAGGCTATAGTAAAATGTTCTGACAGGTACACACAAATATTTCAACAAAAACATGTTCACATAATGGTAAAGCCACCATTGTAGTTTTTATTTAAAATTTGTGCAAGTAAGCTGAGATGAAGGTGTTCTTTCTTGACAACAAAAACCTGAGCTAGACAGACAAGGAGTAGATAATAATTTAAAAGATAAAATGTCATCATTCATGAAAGAAGGTGTCCTATAGTAATGCTTTCCATAATATGTCTAACTACTTTCCATAGTTTATATTCTTTGTGGCAATGCTTCCCAATAAAATGAATTACTTGAAGAAATGAAAAGAGAAAATACTTAAAAATACAAAACTAGACCTTGGAGTTAATTACAATAGATAAACATTTACCCTACTGAATTGCTAAAAATCTCAGAGCAGTAATAATTTACAGATTGGCACTGGTTTACAGACTGAACTTTGCATAGCACTAATCAAAAGAAAGCTTTTGAAATGACCAGGAGAGTGAAAGTGGAGGGCAAATTTTTGGCAAATTATCGTATTAGGTTTTATGATTTTCACTTTCACTAAACTCACAGAAGGATGGCATATAAACCTGAATGCCAGTGCATTTGTAATGGAATATTACTTTCCAGGGACAAGAATAGGTCAGAAACCAAATCAGAATTTAAGTCTTTGCTGAGCAAAGAACCTGAGCATAAGATCGTAAAAACTGTCAAGTGTCAGGGTGCATTCCTGGAGTTCCAGTTACTTGGGAGAATCGCTTGGGCTTACAAGTTTGAGACTAGCCTGGGCAACGTTGGGAGGCCCCATCTGAAAAAATAAAGAAACAAGAGCAAGAGAGAGACAGACAGAGAGAGGAAATAAAATAAATAACATTCGGTGATAGTTCAAGGCCAGGAGATCATCCTTAACAGAGTAGTAGAGGTAGGAAATCTCCAGCCACTGGGATTGGAAACAGCTGTGTCATATGATCCTTATGTGACCTCCTGCATTCTGAGGCCTCATGTTCTTATTTTTATGATGGCAATAATATTAATCTAGAAATTTATAAAAGAATTAATATAGTGCTACATACAGAATGCTTCACACAGTAAGCTCTCTATAAATGTCAGTTGGTATTAATACCACTGCATAATAAGTTGCTTCCCTTCAACAACCTGCAAGCTCACAGTTCCAAATCTATAAACTTTACACTTCTATGTACCCGGTCATCATCCTCATTATATTCTCACAATCTTCCTCTGGACAGATAATAGTAAAATCAATTCAGTTACAACTTACAGTCACATTCCAGTGAGGGTTCCCTGAGATTACACACACAAGTCATCTGGGGTTTCAACAAATTCCATTTCTATATGTCTTAAATGATCAATGAAAACTGCTTCTCTGAATAGCCATCACACATTTAATGTTTCAAATTTATTTACATAAATAATTTTGAAGACACTCACTTTCTGAAAAGATTCCTTAAAATTCTAAAAATTAAAAAATCAGATATTCATAGTTTTAAACATTCATTTGAAATGATTTTTTTCTGATTATGTAAGTGTTTTTGTAATGAAATTTGAAAATTCAGGAAGTTGTGAAGAAAAAAATTTTATCATTGCATCATTCAATGAAGCCTACAAAATACTTCAATATCAGTTATACTGTTAACACTTTATTTCTATTTTGACTTATGTTTTAACATACTAATTATACTAATTTTGCAATTTCTGTGCTATTTCTTTTCATTTAACATTACAAACTTTTTAAACTCATAAGGATAGTTTTTTAAACTGAGGTATCACTACGTTGCCCAGGCTAGTGTTCAATTTCTGAGAGTCAAGTGATTTTACCACCTCAGCCTTCTGAGTCCTAGAACTACAGACAAGTATCACTGCACCCAGCTAGGGGACCTTTACTATCTGAAAACTATCCTATTATTTGCATGTTTGCTTACATAGATATTCAAGTAATATCACCCACTATGTGTTGATTTTTTGACTAATTTCTATTTCAGAGTTTGATTCTAACAAGTATGCATTTGACATATAACTTGGTAAATAAAAGCATAATATTAGCTACTCTTAATATTGTAGTTTTCTATTGAGAATCTGTTCTTTAAAATCTTAAATACATTTTATGAGGTGTTGCTTACTTACTTGTTCTTCTGTGTCTTTCCTTGCCTGCATATAAGTTACATGGGGCAGAAAGTATGCCATGTTATTGATCACCAGAGGCTTGCTCTACACTAAGCATTTAACCAATGCAGAGGAGGTAGGATAGCCAAAGTACGGGAATGCGTGAAACCTCAAAAAGTAAAGCCAAGAGACCCTAGAAAAAATATCCCAGTGAATATCATTGTTAAGGGATAGAGAGACTAAGAGAAGACTGCAAAGAAAACTTAGGAAAACTGGGAATGGGATGCCCTGAACGAATAACATCCAAACAAATATTGGTTGTCTACTATGTGCGTTAGTATGCATAAGAATACATGAAATAATAACTGTCTTTAAATAAGAGAAATTTCAAAAGGCTTCTAACACTCATTTCTCTTACATTCACTATCTTCCAACAAAGAGCTATAAAAGTATACTAATATGCAATGTTTGTTGAACATGCCCAGTTAAAAGTAATTCTGTTAGCATAGAGAGAAAGCTTGTCTTTGATAGTTTTTGTTAACTAAATGTTATCACGTTTGCAGGAAATTGTTCAAGAACATTTCTCCTTATGTAAGCCTTGCCCCAGTAATGTTGCTTAGGTCAGTGTCTGTCTGGATTATCTGCAGCATAAATGCCAACTTTGTAAATTAAACCTGTCAAGTGACAGCTTTGCCATAGCATGCATAACCAACCTTTAAAATTTATTTATATTCCATTCCCTTTCTCTAGCCAGATTAAATTCTCCTCTCCTAAGTTATTTTTGTCTCACTTCAGACTGTGGTATAATTCAACATGTTCTAGACAATCACATGGAAACTGGCCCTACTGATTTCCAGTTCCCAAATGATTTGTATTCAGGCTATATAATACAAGAGAAATTTTACCAAGTTTTCTGAAAATTCAAGAATTTTCTCAAACTAGAGATCTCTAGGTAGCAGAATCTACGTCAGTAAATGACATGCTATGAAAATCTCTGAATTGTTGTGATTTTAATAGGAAGTCTCTTACTCAGTCCCAAGGAAATGATTCTTTCCAGCACACAAACTGACAATACATATTCTCTTGACATATCTGTTAATATCAATGCTGAACTCTCACAGAAGTAAATACTCAGTGCAACCAGTGGCAGAATTACTAAGGTGAAAACACATTCTCGCCTGACTCAAATATTATATTTAAATTGATAAAAATTAGGCATAAAAATTAAAGGGAAAGGAATTGGACATAACACAGATTAATCAAAAAAGAATTGTTTCTTAAAATAGACAATTAAAAATTCATTCCAAACTGCATTTTTTAAAATTTTATTTATTAATTAGGCACCAGGGATTGAATCTAGGGGCACATAACCACTGAGTCACATCCCCTGTCCTTTTTGCATTTTTTTTTTTTATTTTGAGACAGGGTTTCACTAAGTTGCTGAAGCTGGCTTTGAACTCACAATCCTCCTGTCTCAGCCTCCTGAGTGGCTGGGATTATCGGCATGTGCCAGTGCCCCTAGATAAACTGCCTTCATTTTATAGAGATAACATTAGTTCTAACGGTTAGATTCAATGATTTAATGAGACTTTTACTTCTGATCCAGCTGGATTCACCTCACATTGCTATTGGCCTTGGACTTTGTCCATATGTTAGTTTCCATGAGAGGTTTGTTGTGACAAGCTTGATTGCTTATTGTGCCTAAAATTCCTGCAAAATTATAGTATAGCCCTGCTGTTCTATTTCTATTATTTATCAGAACCTCCAAGAGACTTTTGACAAATAACTATCTTTAGGGAAGGAATTTGCGTTTTAACATATAGCATGTTCATAGAAATGTGTACAAACATGTTCAGAGAAATGTAACCATACTTCACATTTCTTCACTTTTCGAAAATAATCACAAAAGATAGTGGATATGAAACAGGGTATTCTAAAACAGCAAAAGGAAAATTAACAATCGTGACAGCAGCCATGGCTGTATACCTGGATTTTTTTTTTAAAGACAGATAGTGAGAGAGGAATAATCAATTTTATTTAGTTTTTCAATGTGGCCTTCACTGCTCTAACACTTCATTTTGTATGTGGTGCTGGAGTTCAAACCCGCATCCTCACACATGCCAGGCAAGCACTGCAAAACCACTCCAGCCCCATTTTTAGTTTTTTGTTTGTTTTTTTAAAGAGAGGAGACAGAATCAATTTTTATTGTTTTGTTTTTTAACATGGCTTTTGTGGCTCTGACATTTAGTTGTGTATGTGGGTGCTGGGGTTTGAACCCCTGTACTTGGCGCATGCCAGGCAAGCACTGTAACTGCCGAGCCACTGCTCCAGCCCCCGCTCCAGCCCCCGTACCTAGATTTTTAAAACACTTAACGGTGGGACTGGACCTCACTCCATGCACTAGTGTCCAGACACTTACTGGGTTATGGCTCATTATAGTATTTGCCTCTAATAAATATAATTGGTATGTCATTATGCCTTAAAAATTAATGTCTTTTTCTGATTGGTATTGCCACATTTATCTACCATTACAATGGTAATACTCTTGCTATATTAAATGTTGCTTATCAGACTCTCATGGCCTCAACCAATCTGAGACTAAAACAGATAAGATCTTTCATTCATTTCACGTACTTAATATGAAAGAAACCAATGCTTACTAGGTGATATGCTGTCCTTTGAAGGATTTATCTGTTTTATATCATCAGGTTTTGCTGATTAGCTCCTTGTGTTCTGTAGTCTTTCATCTCCCATAAGTATCTTCTTTCCTGCCCCAATACTAGAAATTGACCCTGGTATATCAGACATGCCAGGCAAATGTTCTAGCTCTGAGCTATATCCATAGTACTTTTCATTCTGTTGTGACATAGAGTCTCACTATGTTGTCCAGGTGGGCCTGGAACCTTCAATCCTCCTACCCAGTCTCTCAAGTAGCTCAGATAACCAGCTTAAGATCCCATTAGGATCTTATAATGTTTTTATAATGTTGCTTATCTTCCAGTTTTTGGCTTTGGTATTTTGAATATGCTGATAAAAAGTCCTGCATCCCATAAAGAGATCAAGGACTTATGTTTTAAGAGAATTAACTTCCAATGGGACATCTTGTTAAACAGAAGACACTACTTCCATTTTAGAGGCCTCTTCTGGAGTTGAGAATAAGCTTTGGCTTTTAGAGGTGCTTCTTCTTGATGTCTAGACCACTATTTGCAAGTCTATTAGAGTTCCTCTACAAATCAGCACAGGTGCTCTGAGTGCAAGTCTGTAAAGATTAGTGAGTCCTAGACCACAGGGATTTCCTGACCATTATTGAAATGGATTTCTGTCCTCTCAAAATCAGCAGCTTGAAATAGTTGAACTGAGTGGAGCAGGCACTCTTAGCATAGCTGTGAGCCAGAGTGTCACGGAACCCATATATAACATGGCTGCTGGAGAGGCGGCCCTGACTACCTTAGAATTTGGTGGATTGGTTAGCAAATCTATGCTTGCATGTTGTTTAAAATATGTTTTTATTTTCAACTGTGTTTTTTTTTTTCATCTATGAACAATATCCATTTCAAATTAGGACAGGGTTGTACCTCATTTGAAAGGCTGGACCCCCAACTGGTTAGACCTTGAGAGTTTGAGCCCAGATTTTAAAAGTTCAAGGAACACAGACAACTGAATATTTCATGTCATGTCAGCGCTGCTGTGGTAATTACAGGATCTGCGGAGCACATGGCTCACAACTTGTATCACAAGTTCCACAAGAAAACTGGCTAATGCTTACTTAGCTTTACTTACTATTAGCTGAGTTTATATCTTATTCCACCAAATTGTTTTTTGAAAAAGTCACTACATGGAAAAAGTTTCACTATTCCAAGTAACATAACTATGCTGACCAACTTTTGCAGTAAGAGGCGCTGACCGAATATGTGTGCTTGTGTCTGTGTGTGTGCGCGCGCATGCGTGCGTGTGTGCTTAACTACTTTATTATATATGTTGGTCAAGCTTTTCATTTATGATATTATTAACTCTGCCCACAATATATCACCAATATTTTCTCCCACTGTGAAATCAATATTTGCAAATCATTTGCCATATAAAAAGTTTTTAATTTTTTATAAAATGAAATCAGCCTGCCCTTTTCTCTGACTTGAGTTCCCTGTTCTGCTTAGTTACCATCCCAAGATTTTTTTTAATCTTTCTATATATTCTTAGGACTTAAAAATATTAATGTACTCCTTTTATATTTATTTGTGAAGGGACATTGTATCCCAAGCACTCTAGTTTTCCTTGGATTCCTAGACAAGCAATTTAAAAAAAAAATGAGGATGAGTTGACTTTTGTTCCTTTAAAAGTCAGGCCTAATTCTTTTTTTCAAAAGCACTTACTTTGCTTACAGAGTACATGTTTATAAGAAAGTTGAATAACTATGCAAGCAGTGTCTCTAAATAGAAATTCTAATAAATCTTGATGCCACAGTACACTGAAGGAGGACACAATTTGATCCCTAAAGCCTTCTCCAATCAAATGCTCAGGGAAAATTGCAAACAAAAGGCTTCAATATTAGGGGAAGACTGAGTTCTTCAAAGCAAGTGAAGGTCTTGTTTACTCCTTATAGAAAGCAGAGGCAGACGGGTTTTCAGATTATAAATGACAGTTACTCTTGTAAAGCACAGAACAACTGCCATAAGGTTCACTTAATAGGGGCCTAAATTAAGAAGACAGTGGAACTATACAGAACTGTAAATGAACAAAAAGGAAAACTTATGTTTTGACTCAAAGAATCACATCAGTCCTTAACAAAAACCAAAGATTCTTTAGTTTTTTAAAACGCTTCCTTTCAGTAGTGGCTAACCTTTCATTATCTGTGACAACACTTCAAATGAGCAATAGTACAAAGGATGCATGTGATTTCGAAATGCCACAATTGAGCCAACTGCAGTGGCCCACATAGTTGTAAGGAGTAACAAAAAAAAAAATAAATAAAGGCTTTATCTGCATTAAAAGATAGAATTGTTCCCTGCCTTCTACAGTGTAATTTCTGCGAAGTTAAGTTTCTCCTCCCCAAGCCCACTTGAAAGTGCTTCGATAAGAATTCATCTTTAACTAGCAAGCCTAGGGCCTTGGCATTATGGCTGTTGAGTCACTGGGTACAGCAGTCATGCGACATAAATATTATTTGATGACGGAGATTCTAGGGGCGCAGGTGCCAAGGTAAACCGTAGGCAAGGATGACTGTGGTTGTGACCTAAAGCCAGAAAAAAGCAGGGTGGAGACTTGAGATGCGATTGCAACCTTGAGAGACAGCATTTTAAGTTTGGTGCAAACTTCAAGTCTCCAAAAGTGACACTCATGGGTGGTTTCAATGATGAGAAACAGGGTTTGCCCCGTGAATTCTTGAGAGACTGACATCTTCCCTTGCCGCGTCCCTTCCCTATGCCAAGCTTCCTGCATCCTCGAATTTCTTTTTCCCCTTCCCTCCCTGTTCGGGGGACGCTCCGTCTCCTGCGTTTCGCCATTCATCAACCGGTTCACACCGGCGGCAGCCGCCGAGAGGTGACGTTCACGGGGGGCGGACCTCCGCCTCCGCACGCCCGCCCAGGGCCCAGGATTCCGGGCCCCGATTGGTGGCCTGGAGTGCGCACGTCGCACCGGCTATAAATAGGAGGGCTTGTGACGCAACGGCGCCTCGGGGCGCGTATTGGCTCCTGCGGCTGCGGGCCGGGTAGGCGACGCGCTCTGCTCAGAGCCGCTCAGTGCATGGTAGTCTGGTGCCCCCGCCGCCGCCTGCATCGCTGCTGCCGCCGCCCCGCGACGACCACCGCCACCCCCTGCCCTGCAGCCGCCTCCACCGCCGCCGCCTGTATCGCCGCCGCCTCGGGACCGGCTGTATGATTAGGCCACAATCTTCAATGAGTAAACATATTCCTGTGAGTAGTCGTCGTACGCCGTCTCCGGGGCTGGGAATCCGTGACCGGCCCCCCCATCCCGCCGTCGCCTTTGTTCAGGGACTGGCCTCCGCTCCCCGCGGTTCCGGGCTGCGGCCCTGTAGGTCCCGATTGAGCGTGTGGATAACGGCCCTGTGGCCAGCCAGTGGCTCCGGCAGCGGGAAGACGGACGCTGGGCCCGCGGGGCTGCGGGATGGCGGTTGGTCTCCCGAGGCACCGGCTTCCATATCCGCTCCGGGCGATGGGGACCATGCGGCCGGATCAGCGCGGCGGGCGGAGACGGTTTCGACTGCCGCAGCGGCCAGGCGGCGGCACAAAAGCCGCTTTGTGACCGCCGCCCCTGCCCGCGGCACTTCGGCCTGGCGCGCTGGGTCCGAGCCCTGTGGGTTCCACGGCGCCCTGGGGCCCCTTTGTTCGGCGGAAGGAGAGTGGCCGCTGTGGGAGCGGGAGACGTGGCCCGGGGTGGGGCGAGGGCTGCGCGTGTCACTGCGGAGCCGGATACGGGGAGGGCGCGGTGGCGGGGTCGCCACCGGATCCGGGGCGGCGTGGGATAGGCGGGGCGTCCCGGGGCGGCTGGTAACGGTCTCGACCCGGCTTCCTCGGAGCTCGGGGGATGGCGCGGGACCGGATCCTGGTGGAGCCACCCCCGTGCTTTGAGGCTGAGACCGGAGCCTCAGACAAAATGGCCTCGGCGCCCGCGCCTTCACTCTGGCGCGGCGCGAACCCGTGATTGCGGCGCAGAGAGGGGGCGAGGCGGGCGGGCCCGGGCGCGCACCGCGGCATGCGTGGAGCGGCGGCCATAGGGGGCATTCAGAGAGCTGCCCTGCGCCCGGACCGGAGACTGGCTCAGTTAGGTGAGGCAGCCTCGCCCGCCTCCCCCAGATTTCCACCTGGTAATTCGAGCTGTTCCGGATTTAACGCCCCACCTCGGGCCCCGGATAATTGGAACAAGTCAAGTCTTGCCCTTTCTCTGGGCCACTTGTCAAGAGAAATGGTCTGGGTCTGAGCGCATTGGAAACTGCCAGGGCTACCGAAGCGAGGACTCCACGGCTGGGCATCAGCATGCAGTTTCCCTGCCAGTCTTGAAAGGATGGCGCCTTTTAATCGGGGACTACTTAGAGTTGTTCTTGAAGTCCTTACTTGTAATGTGTGGCTGACTCATTTTGGCTTGTGGCAACAGTAGCCAACCAGAGCCAGAATTCTGAGGTTTATATTCTTTCGATGGAACCCGTTACAATTCCAAGAGTATTAAGTTGTAATTTACACCGTAGTTGGAATCGTAGATCAGCTTGATCCAGATTCAGTGGGAGTGCTTCCTGTTTTCGCTTTATGTGTGTGTTTTGTCTGATGCTGTTAATCAGTTGAAAGGTAGATCCAAAAGTAAGTGCCATTTTACACATGGTTTTTTAGGTGTGTTACCTGAAACCTAAGTGTTTGTGGAACATACTCTCAACCAGTTGTTTGGCAAAGCGGTTGTTTGTACAGATTAGTTAGCTTGATTCTGCAATCTAACGAACTGATTAAACTTATACATAAATATTACTCCCCCCCCATGTATTTTAGATTGTATGCAATTGAAATGTGGAGGAAATTGAGAATGAGGGGATGTCTTGGGCTAAACAGAAAGATGACAGTGGTTACCATTGCTTTAATTAAAGTGTTCCTCCAGCCACTTGGTGGCTCCACACAGTAAAAATAACCAGTTCATGAAATGAATTCTTTGTTGTTTTTTCCACTTATGGAAACAGCTTAAAAGTTTTACAGACGTCTTTAATTTGTTGTGTATTATCAGAAAACTGCCAGAATGCATCTATTATTTTTAAATATTTACTTGAGGTGAAAGTATTGTGAAACTATTTTAGATTACTGTAATCTTTTCATTGTAGTGGAGATATCTTAAAGGGGTAATTTAGATACCAATTTTTTCTTAACCCTGCTGGCAAATAGGTGAAGTAAACTCTGGGCCTTATTAGAACAGACTTGGGTCAGGGCACGGTGGTGCACACTTGTGATCCCAGGGACTCTGGAGGATGGCAAATTCAAGGCCAGCCTCAGCAACTTAGCTAGACCCTTTCTTTGAATAAAAAAGGGCTGGGATGTAGCTTAGTGTTAGAGCATCCTTGGGTTCAGTCCCCAGTACTGCAAAACAAAAAGCTTTTGGGGCGTTTTTCTAAATAACTCTTGATGCTAGTTTTTTTTTTTTTTAACCAGAAAAATAAATCAGGTATTTTTATTAGTTGAATATGGACTTAAAATTGAGGAAGAATTATTATCAATCAAGAACAAATATATATTTACATAGTTAGCCAAGGCTGATGCCATTCCATGGTTTCCCCTCTTGGGTTCCCCATGGCCCTGTTTCCCCCAAAAGAACCCCTGTGTTAAATGGACTTCTGGAGGTAGGAGGTTTCCTTCTGAGTTGATTCCCCCGTATTCCCTCCCTCCAGTCTCCCTAGAGATCCTTCCTAATCCCTCTCCTCTCCAGGTATAGAAGGCAAGGTTCCCCCTGTTTGTGTAAAAATTTATACATTTTGAGGCTGTTATTAGCTTAGCCATCTAACACATTGTTTCAGCTTGTGTTCTAGCTTCCACAAATGAGAGAAAACATTCAGCCCTTGAGTCTCTGAGATTGGGATACTTCACTTAGTGTAATTTTTTCCTTTTGGCTTCAAAAGCCATATCATTTTCTCTAATGGCTGAGTAGTATTCCATTGTATATATGTACCAAAGTTTTTGTATCCACTCGTCGAGTGAAGGGCATCTGAGTTGATTCTATAGTCTAGCTATAGTAAATTGAGCTGCTATGAACATTGATGAAGCCATATCTCTATAGTATGCTGATTCTAACTCTTTTGGGAAAATACCCAGAAGTGGGATAACTGGGTCTTAAGGTGGTTCTAGCCCTAATTTTTTGAGGAGTCTCCACACTGCTTTCCAGAGAGGCTAAACCAGTTTGGAGTCCCACCAGCAATATGACAGTATTCCTCTTTTCCCACAGCCTCTCCAGCATCTGTTGTTGTTCGAATTCATTTTTGCCACTCTTAACAGGAGTGAGGTGGGATGTCATTCAAATTTTGATTTGCATTTCTCTTATTGCTAATGATGTAGAGCATTTTCTCATATATTTATGGGCTTTCGGGACTTCCTCTGGTCAGAAGTTTCTTTTTAGATCCGTAGCCCATTTATTGATTGAATTATTTGATAGGTCAGGTATTAAGTTGATATTTTCCGTGATCCACTGGATCATCATGAATTTGAAACTTAGCAGTTAGTAAAGAACTAGCTCTATTTAAAGGTGTAACATAAGTATGGAAGTAAATATTTTGCACTTAATTTAAGCCTTTTATATACTTAAATTTAAGCATGGAAGACTGATGTACATGCTGTTTGGGACAGTGGCTGTCATTTAGTGCTCTTCTTATTAACTTGTTAGTATTGTCCATTCTTTATATCCAAGTACACAAACTGCTTGGAAATAATGAATGTTAACATTGACATTATGTACATATTCTGAATATATTCTACAAGTTCATTTAATGTTTGATATTAAAGGAGAACTTGAGGGAAGATAAATATATTTACTAATTACCTTGCTTTTGGATCTAAGACTGTTTCCATCACTCATAGCTACCTCTTTTTTAATCTCTGAATTAGATTTTAGGGTTAGGACAAATAAATGAAGTTTTTGTTTTGAAATACAACAGTATTAAAATTATTAATAGTTTATAGTTTAAAAAGGAAATTTTCTTTTTTAAAACTACATATTTTATGATACTTCATTAACTTCCCAAGAATCATTTTCCTCACCTATTAAATGGGGAAAAGTTCATGAAATTGTTCAAGCTAAAATGAAATAAAATGTGTGGAAACATTTTGAAAACCAGTTCCATTTCTCTTAAAAGGATATATTTATTAAGAATACTCTTTAAGTCTAGAAAAATTGTGAATTTTATTTTTGAGAGCCAGTTAAATTTATTGGGTGGCAATCATTAATTACATAAAGAAGTGTTACATAATTACATAAATAAGGGTTAGTTGTATTTGTAGAAAAGTCCACACAATTAACATCTTTTTCTTGCCCCATCAAAATGTCTTAATAAATGTTAAATACAAAAGCCAAAACTGAAAAGCAACCTGAATATTTTTCAATCATATGAGTTAAGAAAATTATGCAAGGACTAATTAATAATAGTTTCATTAAGTTTATATTAATGTGTTGAAAAAAATCAATGTAAGTTGTACATTTAGTTCGTAACAATGTAAAACAACCAAATATTAAGGAGGAATAATTAATAGAAGAATATAAGGAAATTTCACCAATTGTAACCATTGACTTTAAGGAATCTTGTAATACGTAATTTCAATTTTAATGGATTTGTGAGTACTTTTTTAATCTGTATTCACTCTTAAATTTTGTGGCTCAAGCAAAAATTGAAAAGATAATTGTACACTTATATGCTATAAAAATGCAACTTGTTTCTTCTGAATTGAAAAATAACTTTTTCTTTTTCTTTTAAACAGCAGTTCTGTGGTGTTCTTGGTCACACATTTATGGAGTTTCTGAAGGGCAGTGGAGATTACTGCCAGGCACAGCACGACCTCTATGCAGACAAGTGAACTGTAGAAATTCATTACTACTCCACCAAGAAGCCCCCATAAGAGTGGTTAAGCTGGACACAGAAGTATTGAATTGAAATCCACAGAGCATTTTACAAGAGTTCTGACCTGGATGGGGTAAACCTCAGTGCACTTCCTTTCTATTGCCTCAGTATTACTGGATTGAAGAATTGCTGCTTCTTGTTAGGAGGTTCATTTCATTTCCCATTACTCCCAACTTCATACTCAAAGCACTGAGAATATCAAGTGGAGTGTATTGAAGTAGACTTAAGTTACTTTGCATCATTTCTGTATTCAATTTTTTAAAATTCTTTCATAACCCTATTGAGTGTTTTTTAACTAAATTAACATGGCTCGAATGAACCGCCCTGCTCCTGTGGAAGTCACATACAAGAACATGAGATTCCTTATTACGCACAATCCAACCAATGCAACCTTAAACAAATTTATAGAGGTAAGATTTAATAAGTTATAAAAAATTGATTGCAGTTTAATAGTAGGGTGTTTATCTACCAAGATAAATACTATTTTAGAAATTAAGAGATGGCATATCTACATTCTAGTTCCCAGAAATGAAATATCGTTAGGATAGAGGTAAATTGTTCTGTACATTTTAAGAAGGACAGGTACTTGATTCAGGTTTATGAATAGCCATCAGGTATATTTTAAATTCACATGTGGACAAGCTAGGCACAATGGTGCACACCTGTAATTCCAGTGATTTGGGGAACTGAGGCAAAAGAATCACAAGTTTGAGGCCAGGCTGGGTAACTTGGTAAGACCATCTCAGTATTTTTTTTTTTTTTTTTTTATAAAGTGAGAGGGGCAGTGAGAGAGACAGAGAAAGAGAGAAACAACTTTATTTAGTTTTTCACATGGCCTTCGTTGCTCCAACACTTACTTGTGTACGTGGTGCTGGGGTTTGAACCTGGGTCCTTGCACTTGCCAGGCAAGTGCAGAAACCACTGAGCCACCGCTCCAGCCTGACCATCTCAGTATTAACATTTAAAAGCACTAGGGTGTAGCTGAGTGGTGGAACACGTGCAAAATAAAAAAAATAAAAACACATACACATGTGGACAATATGGCCCTCACTTATAAGACATTGACAGAGGGAAGGCTACCATTTATGGATTTTTTTTTACATATATCTACTTAGCCTGTTACTTATACTGCAAACCAAAAATTGTCTTAGCCCCCATTGATGCTTAGAATCCAATTTGTTACTGATACTGCTGCTTCCTGATAACATATAATGTAATCAGTGCTGTCCACCTGTCTCAGCACCAGACTCTCTTATTAGGAGAGAAGGGATATAATGCTGGATAATTTGTCTGGACATACACATTTTGTTTCATAAATATCTATAGGTGGGGGCTGGAGTGGTTAGAGCACTTGCCTGGCATGTGCAAGTTTATTTTTCCAATTTTAATTAATATTTGTGGTATTGAACATTCCTTTTTCCTGTACAGTCTAGTATTGCCATTTAAAACAAGATTTGGTTCCATGTTAAATGTAGGTAGGAAGTTCTACCATTCTTACCATAGTTTTCTGTTAATCAGCAAACCCAGTGATCAGAATGTTATCATAATGGCAAATGATGAGCAATAGTGGTAAAGTTATGAAGACCTCATTAGGTGTTTTGTTTTTGTTTTTGTGTATTTTATCCAGGAACTTAAAAAGTATGGTGTTACTACAATAGTAAGAGTATGTGAAGCAACCTATGACACTACTCTTGTGGAGAAAGAAGGCATCCATGTTCTTGTAAGTATTTAGTAATTTTTGTTTCTAAGACACTGTGCTACGAAATTTTTATTCAAATAAACTACAGCTTAAGCTTAATTTAACAGTTAGGTGGTATTCAGTATTTCAGTAAATTTTCAAAAACAAAGATGAAAGCAAAGCAGAGTTTTGAAGAAATGGAGGATTTTTATAAAGGTTGAGCATTTAGTTGCATTTCATTGACAGTGAGGCTTAATCAAACATGCAATTGGGGGTGGAGTGGTGGCTCAGTGGCTGGAGCGCTTGCCTGGCATGCTTAAGGACCTAGGTTCAAATCCCAGAACCACATCCACAACTAAATGTCAGAAACAATGGGGCCTGATGAAAAAATAAATAAAATTGATTTTCCTCCTCTCCCTCCCTCCCTCCCTCCTTCCCTCCTTCCCTGTCAAAGAAAAATTATATATATGTATAAATAAAACATGCAGTTAACCTTAGGTCTAAGATATTTAAATATTCCTTTGATTTAGGATTGGCCTTTTGATGATGGTGCACCACCGTCCAACCAAATTGTTGATGACTGGTTAAGTCTTGTAAAAATTAAGTTTCGTGAAGAACCTGGTTGTTGTATTGCTGTCCATTGTGTTGCAGGCCTTGGGAGGTAAGGAATTTCTTCATTTGGTTCCTGATAAACATGTGGGTTGATACAAAAATACTGATACTTGACAGGTGCAGTGGTATATACCTATAATCTCAGTCCTGGGGAGGCTGAGGAGAAGGATCACAAGTTGAAGGCCAGTTTGGGCAACTTGATGGGATGCTGTCTTCATAGAAATGGCTAAGGATGGACATAAGCT
This sequence comes from Aplodontia rufa, assembly GCA_004027875.1. Classification (NCBI taxonomy): domain Eukaryota; kingdom Metazoa; phylum Chordata; class Mammalia; order Rodentia; family Aplodontiidae; genus Aplodontia; species Aplodontia rufa. The sequence goes on along the minus strand of PVKS010032258.1, from coordinate 1,411 downwards.
CAGGTGTAGAGCTCTTGCCTAGCATTTGCAAGGTCTTGAGTTCAACTCCCAGGATTACAAAAAGAAAGAAAGAAAATAACAATCTCTCAATTTTTTTTTAAACATAAGGCCAACATTTATATCAGGTTTACTTGAATTTGATGATAGATTATTATTAGATAGACTTCTAGACTTTGGAATATTTGAAATATTATCCAGAATTTGGTTTTGAACTATTGACCTGTCAAAATTCTTACCTCATTAGAGCTCCAGTGCTTGTTGCCCTCGCATTAATTGAAGGTGGAATGAAATATGAAGATGCAGTGCAATTCATAAGACAGTAAGTTGTAGAATATTTTTATTTTCTTAATGTCAGAGTGAGTTTAAATATATTATAAATTGACCTTCTGACTATTATAATTTTTAGGATGTCTTATTTGTAGCCCAAGCAAGTGCTCATAGTACTAATTCTAAACCAGCAACATTTGAATTAAATTGTTTTATTTTAAATTATTGATTGAATATGCTGTTAATACATGGATGTGAAGAGATCTGTTCACTGGAACCATCTGAAGCAATGTAAAGAATTTTGAGAGTTCTGAAATATGTCTTAGTGACCTTTGTAATCATCTTCCTTGCCTCCAGAAGCAACTTTCTTTTAGCACTGTAAATTAGTTTTGACTTTTCCTTCCAGAAAGCGGCGTGGAGCTTTTAACAGCAAGCAACTTTTGTATTTGGAGAAGTATCGTCCTAAAATGCGGCTGCGCTTCAAAGACTCCAATGGTCATAGAAACAACTGTTGCATTCAATAAAACTCGGGCGCCTGATGCTATTGCCTTGGAAGTGGAACTTGAGACGGAATCTAACTTGTCGAACATATTAGCCAACCTTGGCGTGGTGAATAAGCCTGATGAAGCTTCCATAGGAGTATTGGAAAGCAGTTTTACCAGGCCACAAGCTTAACAGTTTCAGCTTCTGTTTGGGTTATGATCAACCTGTTTGGACACTTAGCAAAAGATTCTTGCTGTTCAGCATTTAAAATGTGCTTATCATTTGTACCAATTGACCTTTCCTGAAATCATGCGGTATTGAGTTAATGTCTTCAAATCTGTTTCCATGCCAGAATCTTATATAAGAAATTTAGAAAGATTAGGTGCCAAAATACCCAGCACAATACTTGTATATTTTTAGTATCACATAAAACCAAAATTCCAGGAACTAAGAATACTCTAGACTTTATGTGATTTATTCCTTCAGTCATTTCAAACATTGTAGGGCCTGTATGGTGATTTGCCTGCTCATTTTGTTTACATCTCCCACATTCACACCTCTGTACATCAGGTTTTCTTTCAACCATTGGGTTTTCCTTTTTTACCAAGTACTATGGTGATTATTTAATGTCTTTTTTTTTTTTTTTCTGTTATGGGAAACC
>PVKS010032257.1:0-22711 GCA_004027875.1 Aplodontia rufa | reverse complement strand
AGGATTCTCCACACTGCTTTCCAGAGGGGCTGTACCAGTCTGCAGCTCCACCAACAGTGTGTTAGTGTGCCTATCTCTCCACAGCCCCTCCAGCATCTATTGTTGTTTATTTTCTTCATCTTTGCCATTCTGACTGGCGTAAGGTGATATCTTAGTGTGGTTTTCATTTGCATTTCTCTGATTACTAGAGATTTAGAGCACTTTCTCATGTATTCATTGGCTTGATCAATGTCCTCTGGTGAGAAGTTTCTGTTTAGCTCTCTGGCCCATTTATTGATTGGATTGTTTGTGTTTTTGTGATTGAGTTTCTTGTAAATTTTGGATATTAGTCCCCTGTCAGAGGAATCATAGGCCATGACTCTCTCCCATTCTGTAGGTTGTCTCTTGATAATTTTGATCAGTTCCTTGGCTGTATGGAAACTTTTTAGCTTAATGGCATCCCATTCACTGATTTTTGACTGTAATTCTTTCACTTTAGGAGTCTTGTTGTGGAAGTCCTTGCCAACTCCCATGTGCTGGAGTGTGGTCCTAAGTTCTCTTCCAGCAGTTGTGTGGTAGATGGCTTAATTCCTAATTCCTTGATCCATTTAGATTTCATTTTTGTGCAAAGTTCTTCTTGCTTAGTAATGGTTTGGCTATTCTGAGTTTCTCGTTCCACATGAATTTGAGAATGGCTTTTTCTATATCTACAAAGAATGACATTTCTTTGATGATGGGGATTGCATTGAATCTGTACAGTGCTTTCAGCCATTTTAATTATATTAATTCTGCCTAACCAAGAGCATGGAACATCCTTCCATCTTCTCAGGTCTTCTGCAATTTATGGTTTCAGTGTTTGATAATTTTCCTTGTAGAGGTCTGTTACTTCTCTTGGTAGATTAATTCCCAAGTATTTTATTCTTTTAGAAGATATGGTGAATGGGACCGATTTCCTAATTTCTTCTTCTTCCCTATTATTGCTGGCATATAGGAAGGCTATTGATTTGTGGGTATTGATCTTGTAGCTTGCTACTTTGCCAAATCTGTTTATTAGCTCTAGCAATTTTCTGGTGGAGTTTTTTGGATCTTCCAGATATAGGATCATGTCATCAGCAAAAAGGAATAATTTGATTTCCTCTCTTCCTTTTCTTATCCCTTTGATTTCTTCCTCTTGCCGATTGCTCCAGCCAGGGTCTCAAGGACTATACTGAATAAAACTGGTGAGAGAGGGCAGCATTATCTTCTTCCCGAGTTCAGTGGAAATGCTTTCAGCCTTTCTCCATTTGGCATTATACTAGCTGAGGGTCTGGCATATGTGGCCTTCACAAAGTTAAGTTCCTTTGATCCCTATTTTCTCTAGAGTTTTGAGCATAAATGGGTGCAGGATTTTACTGAAGGTCTTTTCTGCATCTATTGAGATGATCATATGGTTTTTGTCCTTAATTCTGTTTAAGTGATGAATCACATTTATTGATTTGCATATGTTGACCCAGCCTTGCATCCCTGGAATGACGCCCACTTGATCACGATGATTTTCTTGATGTGTTTTTGAATGCGGTTTGCAAGAGCCTTACTAAGGATTTTTGCATTGATATTCACGAGGGATATTGGTCTGTAGTTTTCTTTTTTCGATGAGTCTTTGCTGGTTTTTGGTATCAGAGTTATGGTGGCTTCATAAAAAGTGTTTGGGAGAGTTCCCTCTTTTCAGTTTCTTGGAATAGCTTCATAAGAAGAGATGTTAGATGTGATAAAACTCAACGGGGAATCCATCCAGTCCTGGGCTTTTCTTCTTTGGAAGACTTTTAATTGCTGTATGGATTTTGGTGCCTGTTATTGGGCTGTTTAGGATTTTGATTTCATCCTGTGTCAATTTGGGGATGTTGTATGTATCTAGAAATTTATCCATGTCATCCGGATTATCTGATATAGAGGAGTATAGTTTTTCAAAATATGTTCTGATAATCTGTTTGATTTTAAGAGGGTCATGCCGATCACCCCCGTTTTTGTTGGTGATTTTGTTGATTTGCTTTGATTCTCTCCTTCTTTTAGTTAGATTAGCTAGCTTGTGCTCTAGCTTGCTCAGCCTGTCCTCATTGTCAGAAGTTCTTTCTTCAAGAGCTGAGGTTCTGTTTCTATAGAAGTTGGTCTATTATTAAATTTTCCCAGGGTTCCTCTCACGTCATTGACTGCAGATTTTAGCTCTGTTACTTCCTTTTTGAGTATGTCTATTTCTTTGATAATAGAGTTTTTCATCTCTTCAGTCTTCTCACTTAGTCCCTTCATTATATCTTTTAGTTCATTGTTCCTTTTAGTAATCAGATCACTGATAATATTTTCAAGGTTTTCCTCTCCACTCCTATCCGCGGCATCCTTTTTGGGTATGAGGTGAACCTCTCCTTGTTCGATTCTGTCGCTACCCCGAGTGCTTTGGAGCGGACAGTGGGTGGAATGACCTGAGCTGGGCCGCTCCTCGGAGATGGGGCCAGAACAGGACGAGCAGGGGAGGCAGGGGCAAGGGGACAGACGCCGGCGGCCGGATCCTGGCCGGGGGTAAACTAATTCAGACTCACACGTGGATGGCACTTTGAAACTTCTTCTGTTTATTTCTCCTGCACATGGATTGATATAGCCCGAGCAGGCTGCTAAAGGACCAATGGTGAAGCGGCAGATTGGCTTATTCCAGCCAACGAGGGACTATTATGTTGGTGACGTCATCTATCACCAACCGGGAAGGTGCAGAGGGAGAGAGGAAGAGAGAGGAAGAAGCGCTAATGCGCAAGCGCGTAGCCTGTCTAGCTCAGAGCATTTGAAATATGAAGGGGGAGGAGAAAGAAGGATAATGGCGTCCAGTATGGCGATTTTTCTTTTGCACAGAGCACAACAGGTTCTTCATTTTGAAGAGTTTCCTGTGGATCTCTGGGTTGAGATTTCCGGAGGGGAAGATAGGCTGTTCTCCTTGCAAGTCAAAGGGTCAGATCAGCCTCCAACGCTTTGATGATCACCTTAGTGCAGATGCTGTTTCTGCCTGGGTCCTTGTGTTGCTCTAATTTTTGGTTCCAGGCTCAAGGTTGCAAATCTGAACCTACCAAAATGTAGCCGTGCCTTCTGATGGGACTCAAACAGGCCCCAACAGGAATGTAGGGTGTAGGTAGGCAGGACTGTTCCAGGCAGGGAACCTCCCCTGCTTGGTCATGAGCAGGGCTGCTCCAGAGGGGAGGGTCCTACTGGTAGTGTCCTGAGCACCTTCCTATGGGACTCAAATAGGCTGCAACAGGGGCATAGGTAGCCATTTTAACCATTTAAAGTCTACATTCAGTGGCATTTGGTGCATTTCCAATATGTACAATCGTCACCTTGATATGATTCCAGAATCTTTCCATCATGCAAAAGGAAGTGCTACACCCATTAAGCAGCTCCTCCCTAGGCCCCTCTCCAGCCCCTGGCAGGCACAGTTGGCTTCCTGCCTGTATAGTCCCTACAACTAGAATAGGCACCTTTGTCCTTTTGTGCCTAGGTTCTTTCACTTAGCCTCCTCTTTTCAAGATCTGTCCCTGTTTCAGTGTGGATCAGAATTTCATTCCTTTTTTTATGACTGAATAATATTCCATTCAGGCCCCTGTTTCTTTCCTCACACATTTCCCTATTGTTTTGTCTCACTAAATAGCTTTGCTCTTTGTGCATGCTCACTTCTTTTATTCGTGGAAGATAAAGGTGATGTGATTCCAATCCAGTGGAATATGATTCATCCTTTAAAAAAAGAAAATTCTGACACTTGCTACTTCCTCAAAGAACCTGGAGGACGTGATCTGAGAAATAAGCCAGGCACAGAAAGGCCAGCGTGTGTGTTCTCAAAGCCAGGCACAGAAAACCCAGCCTGTGTGTTCTCAACGCCAGGCACAAAAAGGCCAGCCCGTGTGTTCTCACCCACTGAAAGTAAAAACAGCAGAACTGGGGCAGCAGGGTAGAGGGGAAGTTCCTGTGGGCTGAGTGAGAGGTGGGGTCACAGAGGGTGAGGTTCCAGCTAGAGAGGAAGAGGAAAGAGGGTGGCCACCAAACCCCATGGTGACCCTAGATAACCGTGGCCTAGCGCACATTCACCATGGTTAAGGGGCCATTTCACGTATTCTGGAAGGTATTCGAGGAGATGGGCACACAGTTATCAATCATTCCACACGTGTGTGACATTGCTTCACGCTCGCGAAACAGCCACGACTGTGATTTGTCACTGGCATTCCACGTCCCCACGAGCCTGCAAATTCAGCTTTTTGCAAGTGGAATAATCATGCATGCTAGTGGGGCACGGCAGGATTGGTCAAGGCAATTCGCATTTCCTGTCTGTGTCTGAGGCTTGGCCCCCCCGAGCTCTCTGTGATGGATGACGGGTCCTTGCGAACGCTGGCCGTGCCCGGAGCCCGGAGTCCACAGCGTCCTCCTCCTGGGCAGTTCCAGCAGCGCCGCGCTCTCCCCTCAACCTCCTGTTTAAGAGCGAGTTCGCCTGGGCTCTGGGCCTCTCTCCTGCGCGCCTCACAGGAGGGCTCTGGCCCTCCTGGTATGTGCGTGTATGGGTGAGGGTATGTGCATGGGGTGATGGTTGTGTCCTTCCTTCTGCAGGCGCAGGCCTCCTTCTGTGAGCTCATGAACTCCACCGTCCGCGTGCTGGATGCCACCTGTGAGAACAGGAGTGCCACGGTGTCCCTGCAGGTAGGATGGCTCTCTGTGGCTGCTTTGGTGTCAAACATCTCAGGGACACATCAGCACAGAAAGCCCTCTAGGTCACCACTAGATTGTGAGTTGGCACTTAGAGAGCAACGTGCCATGATTTGAAAATTAGCATACAATCAAGCCATCTTTTTTCATTGCTTATTTATTTATTTATTTTAGAGGAAGAGGGAATCAACTTTATTTAGTTTTTCATCTGGTCTTTGTTTCTCAGACACTTGGTTGTGCACATGGTGCTGGGATTTGAACCCAGGTCCTCGCGCATGCCAGGCAAGCACTGTAACCACTGAGCCACGCCTCCAGCCCCAAGTTAGCCTTTTATTTTTATCATGGTTCTGTGAGTTTTGTCACTTCGTTGATTTGTGCAACTCTGGAAATCAGGGTGCAGCCCAATTTCGTTTCCTCCAGAGATTCTCTTGATTTTCCCCTTTCTAGTTAGGCACTTCCTCCCTTGCCACCCCGTAGGTCCCCAGACTCTTCTCTGGATCATTTAGCGTGTGGCTCTTGGAGTTGGCTTCCCCCCTGGGCGACAGGCAGCTAGGACTCCTCCGCGTTGTGTTGACAACGTTCCACTCCTTTGAATGACATTTTGACACCTGGTGCGTTCACCGTGTTGTGTGACCACCTCCGCTCTCTGGTTCAGAACATTCACATCACCCCAGAGGAAGCCCTGTTCTCCTTGGGTGGCGGGTCCCCTTCCTGCTCTAGGCCCTGCTCCCTCCGGCCTTGTCCTGCCTCTGTGGCCTGGAGACTTAGGGTCTCCTGAGAGAGGATGGGGCAATGTCCTGCGTCTGGCTGCTCTGCCAGCTCCATGTCCTCAGGGCACTCTCTCTTCGTCCCTCTGCACCGTTGACTAATGTCCCTTCTGTGGCCAGAGCACCACAGTTTGTGGGTGCGTCCTGCTTGAAGGTCACCCAGGCTGCTCGCAGCTTCCGGTGATCCTCAGTGGAGCTGCTGGGAACACCTGGGTTTTCGTCTCTCCAGGTGGAAGCGGGGAGCTGCTGGGCTGTTCCAGCCGTAGGTGGGAAAGCCTCCAAGCGGCTGAGGGATGCTGCTGTTTTACTCGAACCTCTGCTTGCTTTTGAATGAAAATGGGAATAATGCCATGGTTTCTAATTTGATGAACTGAAAATTAGCCGGGCAACACTCGGTAGAGGGTTCTCAGCTACCTTTCCACGAGCGATGACCTGCGTTTCAGACTGTGTTAGAATCCTCAAGCGTTTTATGCTGCGTCTATTGCATCTCACGCTCCACGTTTCCAGTTCCTGGAGGACGGAGGAGTCGCACAGGCAGGGTCTGCAGGAAGGGACGGAGGGACGGGATGAGCAAATGGCCTTCTCTTGCAGAGCGCAGCCGAAAGCTTCGCCTCCGTGCTGGATCAGAAGTCCACGTGGACCGCGTTCTCCCGGGAGGAGGCGTCGGCCCTGGCCACAGTGGTGCTGGGCAGTGTGGAGAGCTCCGTGCTCGCAGCTCTCCTGAAGCCCTCCCTGAACAGCAGCCAGACGGTTCGGACGGAGCACTTAGGTAGCGCGTCCCTGCCTGGCCAGCTCGCCCGGGGGCTGGTTTTGAGGGCTGACTTTGGCTGTGGCTTCTCTGTGGTTTTCCCACCTGCACTTTGCTCAGCTGTCCCGAATTCCTGAACTCACAGCCAAGCAGTCTGAGCGTTGCAGCGTCTTCCCGTGTCTGAGCGTTGCAGCGTCTTCCCGTGTCTGAGCGTTGCAGCGCCTTCCCGTGTCTGAGCGTTGCAGCGTCTTCCCGTGTCTGAGCGTTGCAGCGCCTTCCCGTGTCTGAGCGTTGCAGCGCCTTCCCGTGTCTGAGCGTTGCAGCGCCTTCCCGTGTCTGAGCGTTGCAGCGTCTTCCCGTGTCTGAGCGTTGCAGCACCTTCCCGTGTCTGAGCGTTGCAGCGCCTTCCCGTGTCTGAGCGTTGCAGCACCTTCCCGTGTCTTGGGTGTCTGCAGGGGCGGGCACTGTGCAGTGAGGCTGTCGTGAATTCCTTCAGCAAGCTCCTGCTTACTGCACGCTCCGGGGGGGGGGTGTTAAGGAGTGACAGTCACCTGCTGCAGGAGCCTGGGGATGATTTGAAGTAAGTTGGTGGGGCAGGTGCGGGCGAGCCTGGGAATGGTCACGGCATTATCTGGCTTACGCTTTCAAAAGATCCTCCTGACTTCATTGTCATGTTTTCATGGAGAGCCAGTGGGATAGATCTTGCTGTGTTACTGATGAGAAGCAGGAGGCCCAGGTGGGTGAAGGTCCTGCTGGCTGGTGGCAAAGCCGGACCTTCTTTCTATTTGTGGTTCTGGGGACGGAACCCAGGGCCACCTGCAGGCCTGACGGGTGCGGTGCCACGGAGCCACCCCCAGCAGTTACCTCCACCCACATGCACAGCCAGGGCCCTGGGGCACCGGGCTGGGTTTGCCCAGCCCCTCTGGTTTCCTTGGCTTTGGAGAGCTCGTCTGGACGCGGAGAGGCCAGACCCCAGCTCTGCTGCCCTCAGCATTGAGGTGTGCTTGGTTTCTCATTTGTGTAGCAGACATCCAAGGTGCAGCCACTCATAAAGAGCAAGCTTTGTCCTGGCTCAGTCCCGGGGCTGCCGGCCATGGGCAGTTGGCCCTGTTGCTCTGGGGCCTGTGGTAAGGCTGCATGTCATGGTGGGAATATGAGGTGAGGGACGCCAACTGGAGGGGACCCCAGTGTCCTTCAAGGGCAGCCCAGGGACCTGGTTTTCTCCCCCCTGAGCCCTACCTCTGAAGCTTCCACCACCTCCCAGCACTCGGGCTGCGGACCCAGGCCTTCCACACCGGGCCCTTCCGGCACCTTCCAGCTCCAGGCTACAGCTGCTGACCTGAGCTCCATCTTTCCCCAGTGCACCCCGAGACATAAAGGCCCCCCTGAGTTTCCAGCCAAATGGCTCGTTTGGTGCTGCTGCCGCATCATTCATGAGGGGCTCAAGATCTGTCCCCCGAGGACCCGGCCTAGACCCTTCCCATGGGGACCTGGCCTAGACCTGGCCTAGAAGTGTCCCCCGAGGACCCGGCCTAGACCCTTCCCATGGGGACCCGGCCTAGACCTGTCCTGCAGGGACCTGGGCTAGACCTGGCCTAGAAGTGTCCCCAGAGGACTTGGCTTACACCCCTCCCATGGGGACCCAGCCTAGACCCCTCCCTTGGGGACCCGGCCTAGACCTGGCCTAGAACTGTCCCCAGAGGACCTGGCTTAGACCCTTCCCATGGGGACCTAGCCTAGACCTGTCCTGCAGGGACCTGGGCTAGACCTGACCTAGAAGTGTCCCCAGAGGACTTGGCTTACACCCCTCCCATGGGGACCCAGCCTAGACCCCTCCCTTGGGGACCTGGCCTTTCCCTCTTCCCTTGCTTGCTGTGGCTGTGAGCCTTTCTTGGACAGAAACCAAATTCTGACCCACTTTCTGGGTGTCCACATGTGCACCCTCTCGTTCTCCTTTTAGATATCGAGAGCAAAGTTATCAATGACGACTGTCTGGAGGAGAATGTGTCCTTCCACTTGAAAGCCAAAGGGAACGAGATGAAGATTGGGTGCTCTGTAATCCAGGAATCCGAATCCACAGGTACAGAGCCCTGGGATCTGGGGACGCTGCTGTCTGTGTTAGCTGCTTTCTGTCTCTGAGACCCAAAGGCCTGGCAAGGACAACTTGGAGGAGGAAGGGCTGGATGTGGCTCCTGTCTTCAGAAGTTCTGTGCATGGTCAGCCGAGTCCACAGTAAGAGCCTCAGGTGGAAGGGCCTGGAGTTTAAAGCTGTCAGCTCATGGCAGCTGGGAACAGAGGGGCCAAGACATGTCCCCTCTGTGGCTTTGTCCCTCTGACTGGGTCCTGCCACCCAGTAGTCCAACTGGCTGTCAATCAAATGGGTCAGAGCCCTCAGGACCGAATCCCAGGACCTTTTATGGGGACATTCGAGGTCTAAACCACTGCATTTCAATCACCTGCCAACACTAGTGCCCGGAAGTTGAAAGTCAGTGGCAGCTGAGGCAGACGTGACTGTTTCGCAGAGGTTTCCATCTGCAGGGGAGGTTGAATATTGAGAGGCACCCCAGAGCTGGAGCATGGAGACCCCCACTGCGCCCTGCGGTGCCTCTGGCCCCGTTTGGGTCTGGACCTCCTGGAAGGTGATAAGGCTGGACTGAAATGTGCTGGAACCGTAAGCCACACACCATGTTGCAAAGGCTTGGTACCTAAAAGAGAAGGACACAAAGCACATCGCTTCTAAGCTTTTTATCTGCATTTAAAAATAAATATACTACATATGTGTGGTAAGCGATCTTCTTGAGTTAAAGCAAGGACAGAAGCTGGCATGCGTTTGTGGCCTACGGAGCGGTGTTTGGCAGTGCGCCTGTCTTGCGGAGGTCTCATCCTGGCTGACTTGGTCACTGTTGTGCTGAGGACATTTCCCATTGCTCTGCGTTGAGAACACGGTCCTTCATCACTAGCTAGAGTCACCACGCTGCACCTTAAATCTCTCCCACTTATCCTTCCTATCTAACTTGAATTCCGTATTCAGTAACCAACATCCCCAGCACCTCCAGCCTCTGGAAGCCATGATCATATTCTACTCTCTCTATGAGATCAACTCTTTTTAGACTCTAAATAAGAGAATCTAAATGAGACCAAGTGATATTTGACTTTTTGTGCCTGGATTATTTCATTTAGCATAATGTCCTCCAGGCTTGTCCCTATTATTGGAAATGACAGAGTTTGGAAAATGTGGTATTATACAATGGAATAGTATTCAGCCATAAAAAGAAGAAAACAATATATATATTTTTTCCTTTTTTTTTGGACAAGAGCTCACTATGGTGTCCAGGCTGGCCTCAAACTCATGATCCTCCTCCTCCAATTTCTTGAATAGTTGGGATTACAGGGAAAGGCCACCATGCCCAGTTTAACATATATACTTTACATTTAAAATTTGAAATCGCAGAGCTGGAGAGGTGGGTCAACAGCACAGCACTCGCCTGGCATGTGTGAGCACCCGGGTTCAATCCCCAGGACCACACACACAACGAAGTGGAAGAAATACAGAAACCAGATGAAAACAGTAAAACTTAGCTCTCTAAATAATTTTCAAATTGAGTGTCGTGCTGACACGATAATACACTGCTGACACTGAGCTAACATGCTAATAAAATCAGTTTTCCTCGTTGTTTAGTTTAGACACATGGACAGCAGACTGTTTAAAATGCCCTGTGTGGCTCACCCTTACTGGTTTTGGGGTTGGCCAGCTTTTTCCCCAGGGTTAAGGTCAGGGTTAGTAAGTGCTTTAGGCATGGAGAGCAACACCATCTCTGCCCCAGTGATGTGACTCTGTCTTCGTAGTGCAAGCATTCCTAAGTGACATGTATAGGAGTAGTTACGTTTGTCACCTTTTCATGCTGTGACCAACATACTTGACAAGAGTGACTCGGTGGAGGGAAGGTTCCTTTTGGGTCCTGGCTCCAGAGGTGCAAGGGCATGGTGGAGGAGCTTGCTCCATCTGTGGTGGGAAGCAGAGAGAGGACGGGGAAGGGGCCACAGGGAGGACGCCTCCCCCCACCTCTCCCAGCCATGCCCCACCCGGTCAGGCCATTGCAGCGGGGTGGGGGGACTGATCAGGTCACAGCTCTCATGGTGCAAGCGTCTCACCTCTGAGCTTGCCTGCATTAGCACAGGAGCGTTTGGGATATCAGGCAGCACACAGAGTGGCACACGGGCTATGGTGGTTGCCCCTGATGTACGTGGTCAACATGAGAGAAATAATTCAGTATAAAAGCACAGGGGTGGGGTGTGGAAGGGATATTTAAACTAAGTCCTGGGGGCAGACAGAGCAGGCAGAAGAGGCTGTTTCAGGTAGCAGAAGCCTGGGCTCTGCTTGGAGGACAGCCTGGCATGTTTGTGGAACTGGAAGCCAAGCAGAGATGGAGCTCCATGAGCGAGGACAGAGGGGACAGGAAGGGAGGGTGGTCTAAAGGGCCCCAGCCCCTTTAGAGCTTCTCTGGAGGGTGGAGAAGGCTTTGGCAGGGTCTGTTCAGCAGCAGAGTGACAGAGCCGGGTTGTGAAGCAGTCCTCTGGCTGCAGCCCACAATGTTAGAGCGCAGAAGCTGGGGCCAGCAGGGATGCTGACAAGGAGGCCCAGGTCCAGGAGGAGATGTCAGGCTGGGCTAGGGCTACGCTGTGAGAAGTGGAGAGGAGGAGGAAGCTGAGGTAGAGAAGAAGCCAAGGAAAGCCCTCCAGGTTCCCGGCAGCTGTCCTCACTCACCGAGAGCAGCAGGTGCACGTGGAAGAGAGGAAAAATTCAGCTACAGCATCTGGGGCCCAGGGGGCACAACTAAGAGGTCCCTCCTTCAGCTGGGAGGTGGCCGATGAAGCCTGGGGGATGGTGCAGTCAGCTTGGGGCAGGATGCAGCCTCAGAACAGCATGTGTGGAGACCAGCAGTATTAGAGAGAAGCCCACCAGAGAGCCTGAAAGGTGGGAGGAGAATTTAGTTCCCTGCAGGGAAGGCAGTGTCCCTTAACACACAAATTAGGCTTACTTTTAAATGTAAGCAGGATTTCTCTAGGAACAGCCCCTCTGGTCGATGCTGTGGTTCTGGTGAGGGTCATTCATCTGGAAGTTCACTCACATTTCAGTACTCAGAGTAACCCAGTGTGGTGCATGGAATGTCAAAATGTGTATGTGAGTGTGTGTGCATGAGTGTGTGCACATGTGTTCATATGTATATGTGTATGCATGTGGGTGCTTGTGTGCGTGTACATGTGTTTGGGCATGTGCATGAGTGTGTACATGTGCCTATCTGTGACACATGTATGCCTGTGTGCGCATGTATCCAAATGTGTGTGCACGCACATGTGAGTGTGTGTACATGTGAGTGTGCACACATGGGCATGTATAAGTGTGTGCAAATGCAAGCATGTGCATATGTGTGTATGTGTAGGGTGAGTGTGTGTGTACATGTGCATGTGTGCACATGTGTGTTTGTGTGTGCATGTGTGTGTGTGTGTAAATGTGTGCATGCATGGTCATCTTTAACAACTGCCAAGCAAACAATTCCTGTTTTTTCTTCTCTTTTGGGGGAACCTGCAGGCACCATCGGGGTGGCTTTTGTCTCCTTTGCAAACATGGAGTCTGTTCTAGACCAGCGCTTCTTCCAGGACTCTCAGAACCCCTGGGCCAACTCCAAGTGGAAGCTGAAGATGAACTCTCGCGTTGTCAGTGGCGTCATGACTGGGGAGAGGAAAGACGGCTTCTCGGACTCCGTTGTCTACACCCTGGAGAACCTTCAGGTTGGGAACTTCCTGCTTTCCCCATGACCTTAACTCTCAGTTTTAAAAATTAAGCTTTTCATTCTGAAGGGATGACAGATTCAGTTGTAAGAAATGGTACAGAGAAACCCCCGTACCCTTTGCTAAGTTCCCTCCATGATGGCATCTTGTAAAATTGTCATACAGTGTCACAGCCAGGTTATTGCCATCGATACAGATGAGATATGGTGCTCGTCCCTTGACATGACAGTCTTTCCTCCAGGGCCTGTAAATATGAAATTAATTTTTTACTGATACATAAATCAAAATTGTACAAATAATGGGCACCACCTGATGTCGACATCTGCAGTGCTTGGAGCAGGTTTTAAACCTCAGCCAACGCGGCGTGTTGTGCATCTTTGTGGGATACAGTGAGATGAATTTTCTTCATATTTTTATTGTATTAAGTGGCACACAAAGGTGGGATTTGTCGCTACATATTCATGCATGCACACAGTGTGACAACATGACTTGGCCAGCGTCCTTGCAAGCACTCCCTCCACCTGTTCCGCTGCTCTGCTGTTCTCGACACCCCGTCCCCTCCCCTCCCCTTTCTTTTCCCCTCTGGCTTCCACCAGCGGGATAACTGGATGCAGGTATGGAGTGCGTAAGGGTCGAGTCAGGGTGACTGTAACTAGCACTTACGTCTCCTCTGACATTTATCCTTCTGAGTGCTGCGAAACTCTGGACTCTTGTGTTTGACTTGAGACATGAAGTACGTAGTAGGCTTAACTGAGAGAGAGAGAGAGAGAGAGAGGAGTCAACTTTATTTAGTTTGCTATCTGGTTTTCATTGCTCCAACACTTCATTGTGCACGTGATGCTGGAGTTTGGACCCAGACTCTGGCACATGCCAAGCAAGCACGGTACCACGGAGCCACCGCTCCAGCCCCGGCGTAACTCATTTCTCATGGGGACACCAAGGCAGCCAGTTTCCAGTTTCCTGAAGCTCAAGCCAGTTCCACAAAGCCACTGTTGGAGAAAGGGCCCTCTTCTCCCCAGGTGACTTCCTTGCATCCTGCAGCAGGGAGGACTTAGGTGGATTAAGGAGCCTTAGTGGGGAGCGTCTACGGCAGGGTACGTTCCTCAGCGTGGAGACGGAGCCGGCATCCACGGTGCCCTCTCCTCACCGGGTACTGAGACGTCGGCAACCCTGCACTCCCGGCAGAGCACATCCACACACGAGCCCTGCAGGTGGCCACGTGGAGTGCATGGGGGAGCCCTCAGGTGACAGGCCCTGTGCTTTTTCAGCCGAAGCAGAAGTCCGAGAGGCCCATCTGCGTTTCCTGGAGCACAGAGGTGGGGGACGGGAGATGGACGCAGGCCGGCTGTGAGGTCCTGGGAGCTTCGGAGATGCACACTGTCTGCGGCTGTAACCGGCTGGCGAACCTGGCCATCATCATGGCCTCTGAGCAGCTCACGGTCAGTACTGACGGTCCGTTCCCTGGGTCCCCAAGGGAAGGTATTGACCTTCCATGTGCTGCTGCGCTGTTGGGTGTTGTGGGAGGCAGACATGGGGACAGGGATGGGTGCTGGGCCTCCATCCTCTGGGAGCTGATGATCTGGTGGGGAAACATGACCCTCATAAGTGAAGTCGGAAATATTGGCCCTGTACGGGTGCAGGTCCTATAATAAACATGGGTCCTGTTTAACGAGCATCTTTAGTTTTCAGTCAGTCATTCTTAGACCCATTTCCCAGGAAGGGAGACTGAGCTCCATCCTCATGGAACTAGTTACTGATGGGGTTGGGGCTCCAAACTTCCCTTTTCACTAAGCTCTCCAAATGGAGCAGAAGGCTGTGCCACAGGAATTGAGAGGAGCTTCAGAGGGACTGGAGATGGGGCAGGGCAGGAGCCATGGTGGACGCATAGCTGAGACCAAGGAAGAAGCTCTCGCTGGTGTTCGGGTGACCCTGCCCACCCTGCAGGGAGGCACGAGACTCTGCGCGGAGGACCAGGTGGATTATGGCTGAGGAAAACAAGACTGGCCTCGGGTCAGGTCCCATCTCTGCCATTCATAGCTGTGCTTTCTTGGACAAGTTGCTCAACCTTTCTGAGCAACTGAACCCAGGTTTCTCATCTCAAAACAGAACAAGAAGAAAATAACACTTATATAGCGTGTAAAATGTCAGTGGCACATTTATAAGCTTTCTTTTCACCCTCCTAAAACAGCCCAACCCGCAGTCACTGTTAATCTCCTCCTGTTTACAGATTAGTAAACCGAGGCACAGGGCTTGGGTTTCATGCAGACTCACGTAGCTAGAAACCGGCAGAGATGAGTCGGTTTTCTTAATCACTTTGAGACAACTTCAGGCAGAACAGCTCATGAGATAGCGCCTGGCCTGACTTCAACGTAGAGAAAGCTCGCACCTGCGCGTGCAATGAATTCTACGGCGAGTCACGACTGGGCGGCCCAGGAGGAGGCCTTGCCTTGTGCATTCCCCTGTCTGCCAGGGCCCAGTCATGGGCGCAGAAGCCCCTCAGGCGTTTTGAGCAGGAGGGAATTGAACACGGGGCGCTGGGTGCCCGACACCACGGATGGTGGGGGTGTTGAGGTGAGGAGGCTTCAAGGTCAACTCCTTCAGGTTCTTCCACAGGTCAGAAGCTGCTGCCCTCAGGTCCACTCTGTCCCATGTGATCGGGGACTGGATGGTTGGCATGTGGGATCCACCCTCTCCTAACTGCAGGAGGCTGGTGCCTCCCTCCGTCCTGCCTCCAGGGACTTCACGACTCTGTCTCCCAGGGGACCTAAGTTACCCCCAGGCCTTGGCCCTGAGGAGTTCTGGGAAATGTAGTTTATAGACGTCCAGCCCAGGAGTGCAGAGGGTGAACCCAGGCAGGAGGGCCATGTGCTGGGGGTCCTGGTGGACGGTGGAGGATGACGGGGGCCCACGTCCAGGATGACAGGGGCCCTCATCCAGGATGACGGAGACCTCGTCCAGAATGACGGGGGACCACGTCCAGGATGATGGGGGACCTGATCCAGGATGATGGGGCCCACTTCCAGGATGATGGAGACCTCGTCCAAGGTGATGGGGGCCACGTCCAGCTCATTCTCAGCCCTTTCTCCCAGCCGAGGGCTCTGGACAGCGCTTCCTGCCTGCCTGGGTGGGTTTCAATTCCTTCCGAGGCCAGCAGCAGCTCTCTTTCCTGGCAGATGGACTTCTCCTTGTTCGTCATCAGCCACGTGGGCCTGGTCATCTCCCTGGTGTGCCTCCTCTTGGCCATCGCCACCTTCCTGCTGTGCCGCACCATTCGCAGCCACACCACCACCCTCCACCTGCACCTCTGCGTGTGCCTCTTCCTGGCCAAGCTTCTCTTCCTCACTGGCATAGACAAGACCGGCCACCAGGTCAGCACCAGGGCTGTGTCCTGCGGCCCGTTCCGCTCCCTGTCTGCCCTGCCCAGCCCCCAGGGCCTTTGCACGTGCTGTGAGAGGCCCAGCCTCCCCTGTAGTCAGAGGCCCTCCTCGTGCCCCTGCCCTCTTCCCTCACCCTGCCCTGGAGGAGGACCCACCACCCGCTTCCCGGCAGATGGGCTGTGCCATCATCGCCGGGTGCCTGCACTACCTCTTCCTGGCCTGCTTTTTCTGGATGCTGCTGGAGGCCGTGGTGCTCTTCCTGATGGTCAGAAACCTGAAGGTGGTCAACTACTTCAGCTCTCGCAGCATCAGCATGCTGCGCCTCTGCGCCATCGGCTACGGGCTCCCAGGGCTGGTGGTGGCCATCTCTGCCAGCCTGCAGCCACAGGGCTACGGGACCCCTAATCGGTAAGTGGCCATCTCTTCCGAAGACCCTGCTGCCAGGGTTCAGGACGATCATCGTGAGAGCGAGATGAGCGACAGGCGCAGCCGTGGCGCTGCAGATGCCAGAGCTCCCCGCAGTAGCGTGGGTTGTGCATTCAGCAGACCCAGAATTCACTACTACTTGAGTGCTCTGTTCCAGGGAGAGGAAATCCATTTGTCCTCACTTGATAATTTTCCTTCTTGTGTGTTTCTGTGAGTGTGAGTGTGTGTGTGTACATGTTTGTGAGTGTATGTGGGTGTGTATGTGTGTGAGCGTATGTATGCATGTGTGTATGAGTGAATGTATGTGAGTATATACGTGTGTATATGCTTGTGAGTGTGTACATGTGCATGTGTGTGTGTGTACATATGAATGAGTGTGAACGTGTATGTGTGGTACATATGTGTGAGTGTATGTGTGCATGAGTGTGTGAGTGAATGCCAGTGTGTACGTATGTGTGTGAGTATATATGTGTGTGTATATTTGTGAGAGTGAGTATATGTGCACGTGAGTGTATGTGAGCATGGTGTGTGTGAGTCTGTATGGATATGTGTGAGTATGTGGGTGTGAGTGTATGTGAGTCCATGAGTGTATGTGTCAGTGAATGTATTTATGTGTATATGTGTGCAAATGTGTGCTTTTAAGTGTGTATGGGTGTGTGTGTATGAGTGTGTATATGGTATGTATTTCCAATTTCCATGTATATGTGTGTGAGCTCATATATGAGTATATGAATGTGTGAGTGTGCATATATGGATGCATGCATGCACGTTTACGTATATATTTATGTGTGTGAGTGCATGTGTGTATGTTTGTGAGTGTAGGTATGTGTGTTTGAGCATGAGTGCAGAAGTGCATGTTTGTGAATGTGTATGTGTATGCGTTTGTGTGCATGTGTGTGAGTGTATATATGTGTGAGTGCTTGATTGTGTTTGAGTCATAAGTGTGAGAGTGTGTGTATGAATGTGTGTGTATATGTGTGTGTGTGGATTACGTATATAAGTGAGTTCATGAGTGTACATATGTTTGTGTGTGTATATAGATGGGTGGGTGTGTATGTGTGTGAGTGCCTACATGTGTCTGTATGTGTGTGTTAGTGTATATGTGTGTGTGTTTGAAAGTGTTTATATATGTGTGTGAGTATGTGTGAGTGTGAATGTGAGTGTATGAGTGTGAATGTATATGTGTGTGAGAGAGTGGGTATGTATGTGACTGTATGAAAGTCTGTGTGTCAGTATATGTGAGTGTGCATCAGTGTTTGTGAGTGCATGTGTGTGAGTGTGAGTTTTATATGGGTGTGTGAGTATCACACACTCAAACATGCACTGACAGTCACTCACATATATACACACACACTCACACACCCATATATACTCACACACATATGCACACGTGTGTGTAAATGTGTGAGATTGTGTCAGTGTATATGTGAGTGTGTATATATGGGTGTGTGAATGTGAGTATATTTGTGTGTGTGTCAGCATACATGTGTGAATTCATGAGTGAGTGTGTGTAGGTGTGTATGTGTGAGTGTGTGAAAAGTGTATCTATGTGTGAGCAAATATATACATGTGGGAGTTTGTGAGCGTAGGTATGCATGTGTGTTTGAGGGAGTGTGTGAGAACATTTGTCACTGTGTGAGTGTGTGTGTGTATGTACGTGTGTGAGTGTGCATATGTGAGTGTGAAGATGAGTATGAGTGTGTGATATTGTGAGAGTATGTATGGGTATGTGTGCATGTGATTGTGTGAAAGTGGGTGAGTGGATATACATGGATATGTGGGTATGTGAGAGTGTGTTTGTGTTTTATATGGGTATGTGAGTGTGTGTATGTGAGTGTATGGGTGTGAGTATTTTTTGCGTATGTGTGTGGATGCTTTAAAATGTGTCAGTGTTAATGAGTGTGCACATCAGTGTGTGTGAGTGTGTGTGCATGAGTCTGTACATATGAGCATGTGGCATATAGGTAATTGTCAGGGTACATGTGTGTGAATTTGTGAGTAGGTATGTGTATTTTTGTGTGAGTACATGAGAGTGTGTACCAGTGTATCTGAGTGTGTGTGTAACTGCGTATGTTATTGTATGTAGATGCATGTGTGTGTGAGTGTATGTGTGTGTATATGGGTGGGTGACTATGTATATGTCGTTATGAGTGTGTGTGTGCCTGTGAGTGTGTATGTGTGCATGAGTGTGTGAGAGAGTGTGTATGGGTGTGATTGTGTGGACATGTGTTGTATGTGTGAGCGTGTATATATGTGTGGATGTATGAGTTTGTGTGTCAGTGTACATTTGTGTGTATCTATGCATGTGTATCAGTGTGTGTATGTGTATATGTATGTATGCGACTGTGTCAGTGTATTTGAGTATGTGTATGTGTGTGTGGGTGTGCATCTGTGTATTAAAGCATGAATATGCATGTGTGTAACCACATATAAATGTGTATATATGTGTGTGGAGTGTATATATGTGTCTATATATGTGTGCAATTGTGTATATATGGGTGTGTGGATATGCATGTGTGTATTTGTGAATCTGTGTGGGTAGGTGTGTGAGTGTGATAGTATGTGTGTGTGAATATGTATGTGTGAATGCATGCATGTGTGAATAAGTGTGTCAGTGTATGTGAGTGCGTGGATGAGTGTATGTGTGAAAATGTCAGTGTATGTGAGTGTTAGTGTGCATGTGTGTGAGAAAGTGTGTGCATGTGTGAGAGTGTGTATGCGTGTGAGTGTGTGTGTGAATGTATGTGTGTGAGTGCGTGTGATAGTGTATGTGAGTGTGTGAGTGTGTGTTGAGTCAGCTCTCTCTTGCTGTAACAACTCACCTGAGGACATCAACTTCTGAGAGCAGAGATTTTCCTTGGCCTTCTGGCTTTCCGTTCTGAGGTTCCGTCCATGGTGAGCGGGCTCCCTTGCTCTTAGGCCTGCAGGGAGGTGGGCAGCATCATGGCGGGAGGGAGAGAGGAGGAGGGGGTATGCATGGGACAGTCTGCAGTCCCCAAGGACCTTCCACTAGGTGCCACCTGCTGCGTTCCCTTCTTCCTTCCACCGTGGCGCTGGCGGCTGGGCTGGGCTGGGATTCCTGGCTCCAGGCAGTCAGGAGCGGCCGTTGCCCTGGGGCATCTCAGTGGGATTTGAGTGACTCAGGGCAGCAGCGTGGGGACACAGAGGGGCTGCAGGGTCTGAGAAAGCGTGCGGTGTGGTCCGAAGGCATCTGAAATGCAGCCTGGCCCTCGAGAGGCCCTTCTGACCCTCCCCTCCCGGCCTCTGCGTTCACGGGAACGGTGGGGTCGGGACTCTGAGACAGATGCGCGCCCCTCCCGATTCCCTCCGCAGCTGCTGGCTCAACACAGCGCGTGGCTTCGTCTGGAGTTTCCTGGGGCCCGTTTGCGCCATCATAAAGGTAAGCAGATCGCTTGGTGAAGAATGTTCTGGAGGAGGAGCCGGGGACCCAGGCAGGCAGGAAGTGTCAGTGAAGTACAGAGACGTTCAACCTTGCCCCTCAGTCTTGAGGTTTCCAAGTTAGAGAGTAATTTCTTTGACTATAACTTTCCTTTCTTGCCTTTGGAGCGACCACAGTCTTACGCTTTCTGAGCTTCAGGAAGGATGTTCTATCGGTGTCTCCTCAGCACAGACTGCAGAGAAGGTGAAGGGAACCGAAAAGCAATGGGGGTGGTCATGGTGGGGGCAAGGAGGGAGACGAGAAGTCTGGGGATGCTGAACAGCGTCTCTGCCTCCATCGCCCTCTCGGGATTCCAGATGGTGTTTCCTCTGCCTCTCGCCATGGTGGCCCCATGCGGTGTCACTTGTGCCTTAATTGTGGACCTACTCTTGGGAGTGCTGAGGATGAGCCCCTCCACGGAGGCTCTGCCCTGATGTCTCCTAGATTTGGGCGGCTGGTCCTGGGGTCCCGGGGCTGCCAGGACACGGGCAGCAGGGGTTTGCTGTCTTAGGGACCTGGAGACTCTTGCTGTGGGGTCTGGCTATCGACGCACAGTGAGACCACCAGAGACATAGTAGAAAAGAAAAACAGTTTATTTTGGGGACAGAGAAGAAACAGGAAAGAGAAGGAACAGGCCACTGCCCCCAAGTAAGGCGGCAGCAGCAGCAGCTCAAGCAGGCTGTTTTAAAAAAGGCGAAAGCCACAACCATCGTGACTTCCAAGAGGGGTCTTTCTCCGAGAGATGCACACAGCAAACTGTTTACCTATTTCAGGCTGCATCTGGCGGGTGAGCAGCTAAACTCTCCGTATCTGAAACCCGCAGCCCGTGGGTCTCTGGCAGGTTGGACTACTTCACAGAAGCGGTCGCAGTGACCTGAGCCCGTGACCTCATTTCTTTGTCTCGGGTGTTTCTGTCGGCTGTTTTGGCTTGGTCAGTCTTAACCAGCTGGATCTGTTTTGTGGCTGAAGGAAGAGCCACTCACCCCTGACCCTCGCCCTCTTCCAGCCCTCTCCCCAGCACCCGGTGGCCTGGGTGCTCCCCCTCCAGCAGAGGCCACCTGTCGACAGAGCTCCCCCCATCCGTGTTTCCCCATCTCTAAATTTCCCCAATGGTGGCTGGAGAGAGAGAGAATCAATTTTGTTTACTTTTTCGTGTGGCTTTTGTTGTGCGGACCCTTCATTGTGTGCGTGGTGCTGGGGTTCGAACCTGGATCCTCGCACATGCCAGGCAAGCACCGTAACCACTGAGCCACTGCTCCAGCCCAGTGAAACAGCATAGAATACAATTTTCATCTCAGGGCTTCCCAGACCTTGAAGGAACTCACGGAAGTCCAGAGTTGTGTTTCCGCTTCCTCTCTCCTCTTCCTCTTTCTTTCCTTTCTCCTCCTATCTTCTCTCTGATTTTCCCTCTGTTCTTTGTTAAGATCCAAAGTCAACAGAAAATATTACTTCATTTCCTCTGTTTTGCAAAGTTTTTCCTAACTCACGCTTTCTGTGAGGGTGGAAATACAGAGTCCAGATGAGAACCACCAAAGACTACTGCTCTGCGAGGGCCAGGGTCAAACGGTGCAGGGCTCACACATCGCCCACCACTGGCCTGGGCTGCACGGCAGGCAGGGGCGTGGAGAGGCTGTGGCCAAGGACAGGAAAGGCTCCAGCCTGTCCTGATGGGGCTTCTTGGAAGTGGGGACCCTGGTGCCTGGGTGGGGATGCTTTTCTCTGGCTCCTAAGTGGGAGCGGGGGCAGCAACAGTGGAGCTGGACTTGGACAGGACTTGGATTCCTGGTGGACCTGGGCTGCTGCAGCCAGGGTCACTGCCTGGCTTCCGGGTTTGCTCACGGTCAGAGCCTGTTTCCTCAGCTTGCCAGCCGCTGACCCTTTCTGTGCCAGTCTCTCGACCCCTCTGCTTGACTTTGCAGATCAACTCCGTCCTGCTGATCCGGACGCTGTGCATCCTGAGGCTGAAGCTTTCCAGCGTCAACGCTGAGGTCTCCACGCTCAAGGACACCAGGTGCAGCCTGCAGCCCTTTGCTTCCTACTTCTTCCCGCTGCTAGAAACGCTGGGCAAGCCCGGCACGGTTGTGGTGCACACCTGCGATCCCTGCAACTCGGGAGGCTGAGGCAGGAGGATCTCAAGTTCAAGGCCAGCCTCAGCAACTTAGCGAAACCCTGTCTCAAAATAAAACATAGAAAGGGCTGGAGGTGTGGCTCAGCGGTTCAGCACCCTGGGTGCAATCCCTGGTATCACCCTCTGTCCCCCCAAACCCCCCCCAAACAAACACACACAAAAGAAATGCTGAATGTTCTGTGAGAGAAACATGGTTGGAAGTGGGTGAGCCAGGCAAGCTGTGCCTCTGCAGAGGGTGCCCTCCCACGGGGCCCTGCCCCAGGAATCCACTGAGATTTGTCTCTAATCTGATGCAGTGCCACCCTTCACTCTGATTGGAGGAGCTCGGGGGTACAATGTACGTGACTGGCTAATGTAGAATTGGGGTGCACACAGGAAAGGGCTACAAGTAGAATGGGATCTCTGCTAGGGAATTTAAACATGGCTTCCTTCTGGCTTCAAAGTTCCCTGACTTAAGATGGCTTCCACCTTGAGTTTCACTATGCCTGAGTTGTATTACAGATTGAACTTTGATAGAAAACATAAATCTTACACCTCAGAAGCTCATTGAGTGCCATCTGTATGTAGGGCCTGGGCCCAAGACAGGGGTGATGAGCCAGCTTAGAGTAGCCCATGGCCCAGACATTAAGAGTCCAACTCCAGTGCTGCCACTCATGTGCTCTGTGACCTTAGGCAAATTCCATAACCTCTCTGAAGTTCAGTGTCTTCATCTGGAGGGTAGGGATATTAACATTTGTTTCTTTAATGTCACTTATAAAGTATTTACTGAAGTTTTAGGAACAGTGAGTGTTTCTTTGTGAATACTTATATGTGTGTATTTGTAAGAAACAGATTCATAAAATTTAATTTAAAATTTTTAATTTTGGTAAAAAAAAAGAAAAAAATACCCCAAATTTTTAATTTTGGTACAGGGATTGAACCCAAGGGCTCTTAATCAGTGAGTGACATCCCTAGCCCATTTTTATTTTTAATTTTTAGACAGGGTCTCGCTAAGTTGCTCAGGGCCTCTCTGAGTTGCTGAGGCTGGTTTTGAACTTGTGATCCTCCTCCTGCCTCAGCCTCCTGAGCTGCTGGGATTACAGGCAGGCACCACCAGTCCTGGCTTTTGCCTTATTTGTATTTTATTTTTCGTTGTAGTTTTACATTTTGAGGGGGTTTGTTGACACACTTCCAAACATGCTTTATGCCCCCTGCCGTCTCCTCGCTCCCCTTCTCCATCACCCAGCCCTGGGCTGTGAGGTTGTCCAGTGTCACTGGGGACCTGTGTGTGACGAGTCTGCTGTCTGAAGCTGCTGCTCTCTCACTCTTTCCTGTGTTGTACTCCAGCTCCCACATACGAGAGGAAACATT
>PVKS010032256.1:0-22719 GCA_004027875.1 Aplodontia rufa | reverse complement strand
GCTTTCCAGAGGGGCTGTACCAGTCTGCAGCTCCACCAACAGTGTGTTAGTGTGCCTATTTCTCCACAGCCCCTCCAGCATCTATTGTTGTTTATTTTCTTCATCTTTGCCATTCTGACTGGTGTAAGGTGATATCTTAATGTGGTTTTCATTTGCATTTCTCTGATTACTAATGATTTAGAGCATTTTCTCATGTATTTTTAACTCAAGTTGTAATACTTTAAAACATAAAAATTATGCAGGGAGGGTGATACGAGGAGAAAATGGATCTTGTAAAACATGGATTAGCACTTAAATGATCCAACCTTTTAATAGGATGATTTGACCATATTTATCATCATTAAAAAGATTCGTTTACTTTGAGCCAGAATTTTCTCCTAGCAGAATATGTATACTTCAGACATACTTCTCTATGTACATGAAAATAATTCTTCAAATTCTTCAAAGATGTTCTTTATGGCATTGTTTGCATTACTGAAAAATTTAAAGATGCCTAAATGATCAGTGATTCAGAGCTTGTTAAATGAGTTGCAACATATTCCCGCTAAGAAATACTAGATAGCAGTTAAAGAACACATTTGGTTTACCAACGTCAGCTAATTAGTTTGCACATTGCACATAGAACAATTTCATTTATTTATAAAGTTTCAAATTATAAATATGGTTATAAGGATAACACAGGATACACAATTATGCAAATACAGGGAAAATGCTGGAAGACTCATTATCCTATTTGCCATAATTACACTATGGCACCACCTTGTGGCAACAATGTAAATGAATTTACAATTCATTCATTTCATATTAAGTGATTGTTCATGATTTTTAAATTGGGAGTTATTTTCTTTGTTTTTTTTCATGAAGTGAAATCTATACATTTTGTTTCATATATGAAATTCTTATAAAATATAAATTATATTCTAATATTATTAGGTTTTTTGCAAAGAAAATGTAATACTTATGTAACTAGAAACTAATTTCAATTACCTTGACGTATTCTCTGCAGTGTTCTATAAGCTACTTCCCTCATCAAAAACAGTGTAGCCAGCATGGTGGCGCATGCTTTCAACCCCAGTGTCTTGGGAGGCTGAGGCAGGAACATCCAAGTTCCCGACTAGCCTCATCAATTTAGTGAAGCCCTAAACAATTTAGCAAGGCCCTGTCTCAAAAATAAAAAAATAAGAAAACTGGGGTTGTGGCTTAATGTAAAACATCCCTGGATCAATCCCTAGTACAAAAAAAAATTGGATATGTTGGATGTGTACTTATAATCTCAAATACTCATAAGGCTGAAGCAGGAAAATTGCAAGTTTGAGGTCAGCCTGGGCAATGTAGTGGGACACTGTCTTAAAGTAAGTATAGAAGTCTAAGGAAGTAGTGTAGAGACAGAGTGCTTGCCTAGCATCTATGGGACATTTGAGTTTTATCTCCAGTATATAAGGAAAAAGCAAAAGAAAAAAAAAGACAGGTAATATGCTATCTATAATTCGATTTGTATAAAGATATGGTAATGCATTTTAAAAAATGTTTTAAACTCGTCTAAATTTTTTGTATGTCATTTCTTTATCATATGAGTAGGTCATCAAGCGCTTTCATTTGGTGTTAGCTATCATTCTAGAACTTAGTCCATTACTTCCTGTTCTAAAAACATCAATGAACCTCCATTCCATTACCTGTAGAAATGTGAATTATTTGTTTATTTATTTATTTTGAGTTCAACATCATGTTACATAATGAAGGGATTCATTGCTTCAAAATTTGGCATGCATACATAATGACAGAGTCAACAACAGCTTCGTCTGTTGTCACCTTCTCTGAATCTAGCACCAAGATTGATTCACAAGAGAGTGCTTGCTTATGTGTTTCACTAGGAACTAATCAATTTTGTAATGGTTTGGGAGAACACTGAAGCAGCTATGTAATTTGATCAACTCTAATTCTCATCTTCCCAGGTAAGAAAAAGTTACTCTCCCCTGGAGACACAGCCTGTCCACAAATCAGGGATCAAATCGGTTCTAGGGAGAATTCAAGAAACTAAAAATAATGCACAGCTATGCATTGCTATTGGATCTACTCTGATTTGTCAGGACAAATGCCTTTGCCTCCTATTTAGTGTCCAGGAAAACCATCCTATTTTTCTCCTTGTGTTCCATTACTTCCTGGAGAGGTGTCTTGCCTTGCTCTTGTTCTTTTAGCATTTCAGAGACAGTTATCTTACTCTTTTTTACATTTTGATAATAGAATCATTCATCTAGAAGAGTGGTCCACGTTAGTCTGAGGGCCTGAACTTTCTCCTATTGTTATTTTTGCCCAAATTTCACAAGAGCACAGTTTGCCTCTACCACATCTCTCATTGTGCCTACTGATCATGTGTCTAGTATGCCTGATTTATCTGCCTGCACCTTCTTCCTACTGTTTAAAATTGCATTCTTTGCGTTTCATGATATTTTACATGTCTCTGGTCTCCAAGTCTAAGCCAAAATAAGCCACATTTTAGTCATGTAATAATGCTCATGCCCCTTTGTACTGAATTTACTATGCAAACTGAGTCTAAGCAGTGGAGGCTAGCCAGAAATGCTAATTATGCTGCTGACATGACTTACACCTCTGTGAATGTAAAACAAAGCATTAGGTGCTCATTATTTTTGTATCTGTATCATGTTAATGAAGGATTCCAAAATTCCATATTTATCATTCATTTAAACACATTCACAATTATCATTGATAACAATTAAATTCAATTTATTATACTTGAGTAGCATTCTCTGTTCACAGAAATCAGTCATAGTTTTATTCCATATGAAATATTTTAGCCACTCAGCTTTTATATCATCTCCAATTTTATATTGCAAGAGTTCCTCCAAATCATTGATAAAAATTCTTCATGAATCACTGTCAGATACAGAACCTTATAATAGATAAATAAAGTCGGTTGGCAGTGATTTGCCAATTGAAGCGATCTGTAATTTGTTACAAAATCAGTTACAGATTTGCTTTTGTACATTGTTTGACTCATATTTTTCTACTTCATTATTTCTTAAAAATAGGTGCTTTATTTATACGTGCTCACATTAATACTTAATAAACTATTTGTTCCTGAGTTAACAACAAAAATTGCACTCCAATAAAGCACCATTTTTTTACATCTTCCCTCATCCCTGATGCTACAGTTAATTACTCTAATTCTCTCAACTATTGCTTGATGCTTAATAATGTCTCTCATTGAACTTATGATCCTCAACCGTTTTTGCTCATGTATTCTCCCAACTAGAGTGTGAGCTTAGTGAGGTCAGGGCTCGTATCTACTTCTTAAAATGTGCCAACTACTGATGGCACATAGAAAGTTTTAAAGACTTTTTAAATTACTGAAAGATGGAGTAGGTGTCCACATTTTTATTCAACTTTATCCCTTCTTTGAAATTTCTCCAAATCACATAGGGTTTGAGAATTTATCACTAGCATTTTGTTTTTTGAAGAAATGGATTTGTTTCAAGAAAACTTTGCGTAACTTCCCTCTCCCTAAGGCTTCAAAAATCTCTTAAACTCAATCCAGTCCGTTCATTTTCTTTGATGGAGATAAGTGCAATTAGTTGAAAAGTTCGACTAACTCAACATTCTACTATCTTTTGCAAGTAGCATAATAAATCTTTTAAAATTCGTTTCCCTGCTCTGAATATGACTAGAATTCCTTTCATTATCTTGAAATTTTTCACCAATCTCAACTTGTTCTGACCTTTGCCTTCTGGACCCTAATATGTACTCTGGTTATACTTTTCTCTTAGTTTTTATCCTTCACATTAAGTAGTTCTATAATTACATACTGTTGAAAAATCACTTGACTTAAAAATTAATAAAATATGAAACGACAATGAGCAAAAATCACATTGCTCTGTAGGGGCACCTTCCACTCTCAACTTTTTCTTTTTTCTTTATTTTTAATTGTTGAATTAGATTATAATTATAATTGTCATAATTTTCAAATATTAATAATTCTAAAAACAGCTTATTTTAATCCTAAGACAAAAACCACTTGAGTTTTATCACAATATTAACAACCAATATAACTCAATTTAAAAAAAAACTGCAATTCAATCTAGAAAGATGTTTTACAAAAGTTTTTTTTTAAGTTAAATCCACACTTTGACATTTTTCAACCAAAGTTCTTAGTTTGTAACAAATGACTAAATAAATATACTACAATTTCTTAGTTGACAATGAATTTGCTGAGTTTAACCTATTTTTGAAAAGTGGTTTTGATGTCTGAAGGGTAGTTTTTGTGTCTCCTCATTATTATTCAGATAATTATTTGGAATATTGACTATTTTTCATAACTTCTAATATACTGTGAAAGGTCTAGAAAACAAAATTGGATGTTAATATCCATGTAAGGTGTGCTTATTTCTTATTTCAGT
The DNA here is from genome assembly GCA_004027875.1 of Aplodontia rufa. NCBI lineage: Eukaryota > Metazoa > Chordata > Mammalia > Rodentia > Aplodontiidae > Aplodontia > Aplodontia rufa. The sequence goes on along the minus strand of PVKS010032256.1, from coordinate 18,307 downwards.
ATTCCTCTTCAATATTCTCTCCTGATTTCTGTCTCCACCTGCCCTTTAATGGTTGTTGTTGCCTTACCTCTGATCCTCTTTCCAATCCCAAGATTAAGTGTGTTTTCCCTTAGTTTATCTCACCAACCCAGAGTTTCCAAACAATGTCTTTGTGCTGAGGTCTCTCAAATCTAAATCTCCACAAATTCCAATTTTATTACTTAAGATTACAAAATAATTTTTATGATAGTTGATTAATCATAAATTGTATGATAATAAATAAAACATGAAATAATACCACTGTGCACAGTTTCAAATAAATAATATAGTTAATGACCAGTAGCAAAACATCTATTCACTATATTCAATTCACAGACCATTTAATAATCAAATATAGTTTCAAATCTTTGATGTCCTTTTAAGTACAATTTAGAAAAATAAGTCCTATGACTCCTGCTTGGGAAAAGTCCAAGCAAAGGAAGCAACTATGTAAACAGAACCTGGTATTTTGCCGCATTTTGTTTTTAATGTTAGACTAAATATTAGAAAGTTTGACTCAGAAAATGTCCATCACATACATGGGTTTCTGACTGATCACCTTAGATATCTTGGCCACTCTACTATAGGAAAATATGGAGAAAAGGATTGTCAGGTATGTCAGACTTCTCTCTTCACCTGTGATCATCCTTCCATATAAAGGGGAATCACATGGAAAACAGGGGAGGAATTTTCTTCTCCCAGGGATCCACGGACAATAAGTAGCTCATTTAGTATTCTCTTCAACAGTAAGATTCGTTGACACAAACTGGGGAGGCCATTCCCAGAAGAAAGGCCTGCTGATCAATTCTGACACAAAAAATATCTTTAAGATCATGAGCAGAGGGACTGGTGGCTCAGCAATTAGGGTGCTTTCCTGGCATTCACAAGTATGTGAGTTCAAACCCCAGTACCACATAGACAATGAAGTATCCAAAGAATGAAGGTCACATGAAATGCTAAAAAAAAATTGCTTCTCTCTCTCTCTCTCTCTCAGACCCCTCTTTCTAAAAAATAAAATAAAATAAAGAAAAAAGAAAGATCATGAACAGAAAAAGAGTTAATATAGCAGGCCTGAGAATGTTTTCTTTGAAAGACCCACTTGCAAGGTTTTTCCTTTGGCTGGCATATAAGAACTTGACTTTACCTCCTAACTGATAGGTGTCATTCACCTTGTCCAGACTCTTTGTATAAGCTATGTGTTTTATGCTGAACATTTACTTTCCTTTTAAGAACCCAGAGATTTGGTTTGTGCTTAGCCAAGGGTGCCTAAATGACAAGGCCCAATAAGACCCTTGGGTGTTGAGCAGCTGATGCAATATTGCATACATGTTGCTACATTTTTTTAATATAAAAAAGAGAACACAGAGATGGTCCCCTTAATGGGAAGAAGAAATATTAAAGAAGTCATGTATGGGTTTCTCAATTCTACCTGAATCTTCTCCCCTAGCTGGTCCTATTGTATATCATTTTACCATGATAAACCTTGGCTGTGAACACAACTATATGCCAAGTCCTATGAGGACTTTTGGAGAATCACTAACATGGGCATGGTTTGGGAGACTTTCTAATAGATCATAAAGTCTAAATTCAAGCAGACAGTCTTCAAAATTTAAGTGATTTAGAGTTCTTCACTTTGATACAAGTCAACTTATTGGTTATCTTGAGGTTTGCTTGAATATATTATTTTTAGTATAAAAATTATAAAAAGAGAAGAACCCTTGAAGAACCACTCTTAAAACATTATAGAAGTTTTTTTTCAGTGTTTACCAATGTAAGCATATGCATGTCTTTGTACAGTTATTACATTTTGCATCCTATTCTTTTTGATTTATCATTGTATAACAATGATAAGCCAAATTATAAGCATATGCTGAGTTTAAAATAGTGACATATAAAACTGAAGAGAGGGAATAATAGGATACCTTGAGTGTATAAATTACACAGATGCACAGAAATAATTACATATGAAATATTAAGTTTGACTTTTTTTTTTTTCAGGGCTGAGGACCAAACTCAGGGCCTTGCACGTGCTAGGCAAGTGCTCTGCCACTGAGCTAAATCCCCAACCCCTGAAATATTAAGTTTAATATTGAGAAAATTCAAACCTTAAAAAAAGCTAAGAAAAATTACATCATATAGTCAAAGCTAAATAGTATCCTATAGGCAGATTAATTCCTTGATCTTCAGAATAAACTTTTTTTTTTAAACAACTTTATTTAGTTTTTCACATGGCCTTAGTCGCTTCAATACTTAGTTGTGTAAGTGGTGCTGGGGTTTGAACCTGGGTCCTCGTGCTTGCCAGGCAGGCACTGAAACCGCCGAGCCACCGCTCCAGCCCCAGAATAAACTTTTAAGGTGGGTATGCTATTCTTATTTTATAAATGAGTAAGGTTGAGAAAAATTAGTGATTTATTTCAAATAAATATGACAGAAGTTGACCCCTCATTTCCTGATTCCAAAATCAGTGTTCATTAGTCATTGCAACTGCCCCAAGAAGAGTCATAAACATTAAAAAGGGTTTTAGAATATTTAAAAAAAAACAGTTTTATACAGGCTTATATAGTACTAGGCTCATTTCCCCCTCTTTTTAATTTGTTTATATTACAACAATGATTTTTTAAAATTATATTTGATATACTACTAAATGTTTTATAGAAATCAATCTTTCTGGGGCTCAGTGGCTACAGCATTTGCCTGGCCTGCCTGAGGACATGGGTTGAAACCCCAGCACCACACACACAACAAAGTGTTGTAGCAACAAAAACCAGATTAAAAACTAAATAAAACTCATTCTCTCTCTCACTGTCCTTCTCTCTTAAAAAAAAAAAAACAATCTTTCTTAGGAGTACTGGGATAACTATGAATAGGAGAAATAAAAACCTTCTTGATGTCTATTGGAATATTGTTTAGAATCATGACAAATATTAAGGAGAGCTAAACTGTTAAGTATCGGGAAGAAGATGAATGGTCACATGCAAGACCGCACAGCAGCAGAGCAGCTGTATGGTACTGAGGCAGGATTTAGCTGTCCTTGGAAGGGCAAACAGCCAGACTCTGCAGGGATCAGTCTGCCAATTGCTGTACAAACAAATCTTCACAAATGAAGCAAAAAACCTCTTGATGTCTATTGGAATATTATTTAGAAACAAGACAAATATTTAGCAATTGAATCAGAATAGCTTATCAGCACTGGCCTACTAGGAATCAGAATTAGCATAACTCTAAGCACAGCTTAAAAGGAAGTGATGGGGATGAGTATCCTGAACTTTGTTGCTCTTCTACTATATCTGGTAAAGGAAGATTTGAGATCTTGTGACAATTGATAGTGACATTCAGTAACTACTCTGGTTTAGCCAGCTTTTTTGTTGCTGTGACCAAAAGACCTGACAAGAACAAAGAAGAAGAGGCAAAGTTTATTTGGGGGCTCATGGTTTTAGAGGTTCAGTCCATGATGTTCAGTCCAGATGACTGCATAGCTCTAGGCTCAAGATGAGGCAGACCATTCTGGCGGAAAGCCATATCAGGGCATGTTAACAGGAAGCAGAGAGAGCTCCACTTGCCAGGAACCAATATATATATACTCCAAAAGCACATCTTTAGTAATCTCCAGCCACACCCTACCTGCCTACTGTTAATCCATACCATTAATAGATGAATCCACTAATTAAGTTACCCTCTCAAAAATCTAATCATTTCACTTCTGAAAAGTCTTGCATTGTCTCTCACATGAACTTTTGGAGGACACCTCAAACATAAGCAATTACATACCACTGGCCATATCACAGAAAAAAAAAAAAGAACAAACTGAAAATAGCACCTTTATTTCCTCAGAGCTAACACACAAAGAAGTTGTATTTGGTTTCCTAAGAAAGGAAATTTCCCTGAGAATATCAATTTTGTCCATTATGGAATATTCAGATATGGCCTGACTCTGAAAAGCACACGATGCATGGGACAGAAGCAGAAGGAAGGAGACAACAGGTGACCGTATGCTTTAACTGCTTCAAGTATAGTGGTAGAGGACACAGCCCTGAGTCCAGCAACCAGGAGCCGTGTACAAGTTACCTGTCCTTCAGCAAGATATTTTAATCTCTCTGTAGGTTAGTCCAATCATCTTCAAAATAAGAATAATAACAATATCAACTCATGGATATTGGTAAATGTAGTATTGTGTATATTATAATGTGTATGGTGCCTGGGATGCAGTAACTGTTAATAAATATTATTTATTAAAATTAAAATTTAAAATCTATTTATCCTGTGTTTCTCAGCTCTGGTGAAAAGTTGTATCAAAGGAAGTACTTTATTTTATAATTATTTTACTCTTATAAGAGAATTTGATCTGTATTCACTAGTTTTATCATCTTACAGAGACCTTACTTGCTCAGATGTCCAAAGAATGCCACCAACTTTATGGACCCTAGAAGCAGCACCAATTTAATGGGTGCAAAGCTATACAATTGCTTAAAGGGTCCCCACACATTATGGTACTGGTCTTAAATCAGGTAAATTTCTACTTTGCACATAGAATTAGGCCAATACATCTTCATTGCCCTGAAATCATTATTGATATTTTTACTGAGATAGAATAAATATATTTAACTAATTGTCAATTTTGGCAGATAGGTCTATAAACGTTCGACACACAGTAAGTACAAGAACAAGAAGCAACTTTATCAAAGCATCACTGGGAGAATGAGAACTAAAACTGAGTTATTCACTATTAACCCATTTAACTCTATATTGATTCAATCACTTTATATCTCAACTGAATTTTTATTAGGCCCTAACATGCATTGTTTATATTATCAAAGTTTATAAGTTCTTATATTCTATGAATTTTTCATTTCTATTACTTTTGAAGTCACTTAGGTTTTATACTTACTATATAGATCCAGATAGTTTTTATTTTAAGAAAATTAATGCCATAGCTTGCTTGGTGTATGATTGGACATATGCTAGAACTTCACTAAGCTCTTGTTGCAGAGCCCACATGAAGACCAAGGATGGTATGGTAGTTTGGAAAAGAACAACTTCTTATTTTTCTTAAAATTGTTACTATAATTATATTTTATCCTGGGATGCTACATTTTTTGAGAAATACATAAGTCTAAACAATTTAGTCTATATTCCCTTGGAGGTGAGATTAATCTTCTTGGTCAGATTAATTTGGAGGAGTCATAAATGAATATACTAATTTAAACATTCACAAGAATTCCTTTCTGTATTATTCTGTAATTGTTAACATTATCAAAACATTTGGAAACCTATTATGTTAGTATAATGAGCAGCTTTTTATAATTAAAAAACTATAAAATACAAAATTCATCCAAAAGGGTATATAATTTAACAGCTTACTTGTATGAGAAAAATAACCATATATTGTAGTAAGAATAAGTAGCATTCTCATAGAGAAAATATTATTCTATATTACTCACATTCCAAACATTTAAAAAGCATTTCTTTCCTACTACTTTCATACCACACTAAATCCCTCTTTCCTCCCAAATATATACTTCTCCTGTGGTGCTTCCAACATCTGTTAATGGCCCCAGTATCCTCTGATTTCCCAAATTCAAAACTTCGGAATACTCTAGGGTTTCCGTTTTCTAGATCCCATGCATTGAGGCTGTGTACAGCTGGTGATATTGTTTTGTCAATGATGCAGTCTGCAACAGATTTCTCCTAAAGACCTCAGCAAATTACCTATTGTAATTCTGTCACTTCGAGAAAAGAGAGACCCAGGTACATGAACATTTTAATCAGTACCTCTTTTTCTGTTGATTATAACTTCACCACATTTCTTGCATCTGTGTCCTCTATTTCAACTACCTCTTCCTTAGATATTACTCTTACTGATATTGCCAAAATTCCTTTAGTAATGTCTTCATTGGTACCCTAATGTTGTTCTCTGCAATCACACTACAAGCTAATGCTAGCTTTATGCTTATAAATCTTAGTATACCCAATCTATTGCTCCAAATTTCTACAGATATCTCTTTTTTGGTAAAATTATAACTAAGTGGCTTAGGTTGGCACTCCCAGCCTTCTGTGATCTATCCAAACCTAATTCTAGGACATATATCATAAGGCAGTCATTCAACAGATATTTATTACATTCTTATTTCATATCTGCTATTGTGACCAGTAAAGCAAAAATAAATTTCTGGTCTTATTAATCAAATCACAGTGGAATAGCTTTCTTTACTTATGCAGAAATATATTCCATGAGATCAAATTGGATTATTTTATAATATGATCAGAACACAGTTAAAAACACATAGACAAATACGTACACTGGAAGTAACTTACATAGAATCAGATTCAAATAATTTATCTGTGATCTTGACTAAGTTCAAGTAAGTAGCTTTCATATTTATTGTCTTGCAATACTGTACAGATATACCAAATGTCATTTAAATAAAAGAAGAGGTTAAAAGTTATTTTTCAGTAATACCTTACCAGGATGTGCAATGTTGTCTGTGTTTCTTTGAGTCCGGCCTATGAGGACAGTAGTAAGGTTCACTGTTGGTTTCTTAAGTGTGTTCGGTTTCTTCAGCAATTTTGCTTGTTTCTGAGACTTTACAACATTTGCCAGACCATCAGACAACAATCGATCTATATACCAAGTTAAATTAGATAGGGCAGCTTGAGTTTTTATTTCAATTATTGATTCCACAAATTCTGCCAGACCTTTTTCAGAAAGCTGATTCTGAGACAGGGAACCATTTATCCACGTAGGTAGGGCACCATTCTGTTCTGATGTGCTAGTTGAAGCATTATGACACATAGTAAAAAGTTCATGGAAAGTTTTGTTAAGCAAAGAGAAATCAGTTGAAAGACGGATGGATTTTGCTTCCAGTGCCTTAAATCTGGAATTTAATACCTGCAGTTGAAGAGCTTGGTCTCTGCCGTTTGCAGACACACTTCCTTTTTTAAGTGAAATATAATAAGGTATGAGTGTCTGACTTACTTTAGATTCGATGGTTTGCAACCGAGTTTCAAAGTTTTTGAAATTCTTAGTAGCCAAGAGTATATTTTCTTCCACACGACTCATGTTTCGTTGATAATCCATTACTTGGCAAGTGGTTTCATTAAACATTTGATAAATCTTTTGAAAATTGAACTGACCTATTTTCTCATCTTTGGGAATATCTGCAAGGGCCTTGGCAACTTGCAAAACAAAATTATATTTCTGATTGTCATTGACCAAAATCTGAATAGAATCATTTAAACGTTGAAATTGAGGAATAAACGTCAAAATGGTTTCCATATTTTGGTTACATTTATGGTGGACCTCAGGATGATACTTAATAGTACTTAAAGTTTCTTTTAACACATAGTTATCTTGAACAAAATCGATGGCATTATTTAAAACAGTCATTGTCTTATTTAGACCATCTTCCATTTCGAAGACAAATTCGTTGATGCGCCTTTCAAAGGCATCTTCACGACTCTGTACTTCATTTTTTAGTAGGTTGTGTCTTTTTGTAAGTTCTTTGATAAGAAAATTTAGACTGTTGACAGCACTAATCAGACTCTCCACCTTTTTTCTTGTAACTACTGCTTCCTTCGGTAGCTCTACTGTCACCGTCTGTCTAAGTGATGATCCCTGCTCAAGCAAGGGTTGAAGGATCTCCATGTCATATGTTAAATCATTTAGTTGCTCACTCATTTTATCCATCTTGGTGTCCATTGGGAAGACAACCTCAGCCAACGTTTGGTTTAACACATGTAAATTCTCTTCTGTGTCCTTAAGTTGAAATTTAAAATCATTTCTGCATTTAGATAGCATGTCTTCACATTCAACCCTTACGGATTCTTTCTCCAACTCCAAACTGACAGTGAGATTGTTAATCTTGCTCTCTTGGATGTGCAAATCATCAAACATCTGTAGAATCATCAAACCTTGCTTGTTTATCTTTTCATGTAGCATTGACACATACTTAGTGACGTTGCTGCTGACGGATTCAGAAACGGTAATGTTCTTCTGATCTGACACATGTTCGTTTGATAAAAGCTGCTCATGTACTTCCTTCATTTTAGAAAGTGTTTTGTTGAGGGATTCGTAGTACAGAATGCCCCTTGAGTGTTCCCGTTCTAGAGTACCTTGTAAATGAGCCTGCTTTGCTTCTAATTCTTTAATAGGCTTCTCACACTTAGAAGTCATATCTTCCCTTATGTTCACAATGCGATTCTTTAGATCTACTATGTCAGTCGAAATGGCTCTATTTTCTTGCATTGAAATAGACTTTTGCTGGACTGATATTGAAGCCACAGATGCATTCACTCGTTGAATTACTTGCCTGGTGTTTTCAAGGTCCTCTGATAGACTTGACACAGTCTTAAAGAGCTGTGCGACAGTCTCTTGCATGTCATTTTGAAAGACTTTAAATTGTTCTCTTACTATGTCCTTTACCAGATCATTAATACTTTTGGATTTTAGACCTAAAGACAAAGGTAATAAATAATAAGAAATACATTATTTTAATTATAGAAGTCTAGATATCTTTAAAAAGATAGATGTTTAAATATTAATAACATACTAATAAAATAATTCTCTATTATATTTACTTATGACTTTTTAAAAACTGCTATAATTCATAGAAAATGATCACCTTCTTGATTGACAAATCTGAGAGGAGAAATCAACTGTAATGCAGAACATACTAGAACCATAAACCTAAGGTTCTATTGACAAAGATGTGAAAGAACTACTGCTGACTTCAGTAATAGACCCTAGTGTGCAGCAATCTAGGTCGAGTCCTGAATGAAAATAAATGGCTTTGGTCTTTTTGCCGGTGCAAATAATACCTATCGTTAGCTGGTGACTGTGTTATTAGGTTCCTAGTGATTAGGTTCACCACTTATGTTTTGATTTCATAAAAACTATAAATCTGCTGCAGAAAAGAACCTTAATGAGTTGAAGAAAAATATGAATATTCACAGAACTCAGTGATGGATTATAATAATAAAAAGTAAAATAAGAGCTTTGGGGATCAATAAAACAAATCAACTGCAAATCAAAAGAGGAATTCAAGGTATGCTTAATTTTCATAATATGACATTAATTTTCACAGAAAGAGAAGAAGAAACTTACCACTAATAAACACATACTAATGTCTCCAATATGAGAAAGCATGGGCTGATTATTAACTAAGATTGTGGCAGGCTTTAAAAAATAGTATTAAGAAAAAGGGAAAGAAAGAAGGAAAAAAAGAAGAAAGAGGAAAGGAAAAGTGCTAGATAGAGTTTTACAAATTACATAAATAGAAAATGAATATTTAAAAATACAACAAAAAGGGCCTGGAGCAGTGGCTCAGCAGTTTCAATGCTTGCCCTGCAAGCGTGAGTACAAGGGTTCAAACCCCAGCACCCACGTACACCACTGTCAGAGCAATGAAAGCCACGTGAAAAACTCAATAAAAATTGATTCTCTCTGCTCCTCTCTCTCTGTCCTTCTCTGTCATAAAAATTATACAACAAAAATCTACTATTTCTTTCAAAACAAAAAAAAACGGAAAAAATATAGGGAAAGGAATGATTGGGCTAAGGATAAAACCAATTCCTCCTATTAAGTTGAGAATTTTATTATTATTGCTGTATTTTTTTCCTGTCAGTTTTTTCCTATGCCAGAATTTTTTTAGTAGGTTAGTAGGTCACAGAAAGCTACTCACAGGCTTAATTCTTTCAGGTCAAAAGACCAAATTTTGAGACATATTTATAGTGTCTAGCTATGAAGCAATATACATGGAAAATCTGTCCATTCAAATTTAAAAAGAGCCCATGACCATACTACAAGATACAGGCAGCATAATACTAAGGGTTTCCAAAAGGAAAATCTGTACACGGAGAGCTTGCCAGCTGAGTTATGGTTACTACGTAACCTATGCAGAAAAAATCATTGCAGGATAAAAAATGAATGTAGGCTCCATATTTACCTATTTTGTAGTCACGTTTAAAAAAGTATTTAGTATCCATGAGAGATTTTCATGAAATGCATTGTGAAAGAGAAATTATTAAAAAAATAGAATGAGGTGTAGCTTAAACATCTTGATGTTAATGAACCTGGTACAAAGATAAAGATGTAAAAATATATTGTTGTTTACATGGATAAGAATGTCCCTTGAAAATCCTATATTATAGTGATCAATGTTGCTAAATTGAGAAAAAGAAATTATTTTACATTTTCTAATCCTAGTATAAACTGAAATACATTTAGAAGTCCAAAAGGTATATGAAACTCAATTTCTATGTAATGGAAAAATAATGAAAACATGCAAAATGTGTAATAATAGACAAGGACATGTAACACCAAAGTACCAAAAAAGGATGAATTAATTAGAAAAATACAAATAGCCACAATTAAGAGAAGTTATAAATAAAAAATCCTAGCTTTTGAATTAATAAAAGGTTTTAAAGTACTTGTATTTTCTAAAGTTGGCTAGCATTTAACCTGTCATCTATTGTTTAACAAACATTCATTAAATTCCACATCCTACACAGGAAACTAGTTTTGGAAAATTAGGTTTTTGGTCTTAAAAACAGAATATGTTAGCTTCTCCAATTGAAAGGTGCTATTCCATATAGTACAAGTATTTGTGTTGCACTTTCTACAGAATAATTTAGTTATCTTCTGTTAGTTAAAATTTATTTTAATTCTCATGGCACCAAACTTGATGAAGTGCAATAAAGCATACATAAGGTTGGGTTGAAACCTTCTTAGAGTTTATAAACTCATAATTTTAATGTAAGGTGTTTTTCAAGATTGACAAAAATTAAGTTTTATTGAATTAATTAGTTGCAGATAATGACAATAGCTGTTTGACCTTAGGAAACAAACAAGCAAACAAAAAAAAAAACATAATCCAAAAGTCAGAATGTGAGTACTAGTTTAAGACATTGTCAGATAAAATCCAGTACAGAATTTGGGTCACAGTAATTGGGAGAAATTATGAAGTGAAAAATATGAGGTACTGGGGCTGGAGCGGTGGCTCAGCGGTTTCGGCGCTTGCCTGGCAAGCACGAGGACCTGGGTTCAAACCCCAGCACCACGTACATAACTGAGTGTTGGAGCAACTAAGGCCATGTGAAAACCTAAATAAAGTTGTTTCTCTAAAAAAAAAAAAAAAAAAAAAAAAATGAGGTACTTTAGCTGTATGCTTTAAAGTCTATATGGAAAAATACATTGGTGAAAGGAAAATTTCACTGCAGTGTCTGAAAAGAACACCAGATGATTAGCTTCAAACTTTGTTTTTTGTTTATTTCAGATTACACCTCTATAATTTGTTACAGAAGAAATATTATGTGAATCTGATTTTGCAAAAACATGTCAAAGTGGCTCATGGTAATATCTGTGTGGGTACATAATTTTGAACTCTGTTTGATTCTGTTCCAAGTAACTTAAATGCTTCTACTTTCTTAAAAATAATATTGTGTTTGGTGACTTGGATATATTTAATATCAGACATAATTGCATACGCTTTCTGCAATTGTGAATGTAGGTTCTTTTCATAACATTCGGATACCTTGTAAGGAGTTGAAACATTTAATTTCAACAGTTTCTATGGTTACTAGCAGATTAAGCAGTGTTCTTAACCTTGGATGTGAAGTAAACAAAGGAGGAAGCTGTGGTTTTACTGCTCAAGTGTGGCACCTGGTGGGTGGGTTTAGTTTTTGTTTCCTACAAGAATGTTCATTTACTACAAGCCCTCTAGTCCTCATGATTAATGACTGTGCTAAGGACATAACAAATCCCACCAACTGAGTGGGGAGTTTTATTGTTGCTGTATGTTTTTTTCCTCTGCCAGAATATTATTTTGTTTTAGTAGATTAGTAGGTTACACAAAGCCCTTTACAGGTCTAATTCTCTCAGGTTGTGGCAACCAAAATTTTTTGCTAATTTCACTAAGATGGTTACAGTCAATTAAATGCTAGCTTTTAAAAAATTTCTTTCTTATGTTATCACTTCAGGGAGAAAAGTATTCTCTTTTATCATTGTTTGGTAATTTTAGACCATACCAATGAGGTAGGACAGGGTCTTTCAGTAGCTGAACAGCACCATTTACATGAATGAAAAAGTCATGGTTGCTTATGAGCTGCAAAAGTGTCCGTACTGGTCGGTGATACATCAACTCTACATCTGCTTATTATTTCTTTCCTAACTGTGGACCACAATAGAGAAAAATAATTTATACAGAAATGGGAGTATATTGTGAGAAAGTTTTTATCACTAAAGCAGTCAAAGTGACCAGTAACCCTGAAACCTAGAAACACAATAAGCCCAATGAACTGGAATCCTACTAACCAAACTAATTGCTTGGAACATCCAAGCCCCAGCATGTCAATTCCTGATCGTTCACTTGTTCCCTGACTCCTTACACTGAATTTGTTGCAAATCTCAAATGGTCCCATTGTGCCCTGTGGATAACACCAACATAGCAATCACTCACAATCTATAAATCCATCCATATGGTAGGCAGAATAGTGAACACCACTCTCCCCACAAGAGGGCCACATCCTAATTCCCAATGCTTATGAATGTTACCTTCTATGGCAAAAGGGACTTGGGAAATGGGATTAATTTTAAAAACCTTGAGAGAAGTGAACGTCTTAGTCACCCAGGTAGGTCTAAACTAGTCACATCAGTTCTTAAATTTGGAAGAGGAAGGCAGAAAAGTACATTGGGGAGGCATAATGAGGACTTGACTCATTGGAGCTGGCTTTGAAGATGGAGGAAGAAAACCTCCATCTTCAAAGTGTGACAAGAAGTGCTGCGGCCTCTAAAAGTTGAGAATCTACCTCAGTTCACAGATAGTCAGAAAGCAGGGAACTCAAAACAAAAAAACAAACAAAAAAAAAACTGGGAAAAAATAAATTCTTCCACAAAGTTAAATTAGTGAAATAGATTATTTGTTCTACTGTGCCTCCAGAAGGGAGCACAACCTACTTTTAAGCTTGGTTGTTGTAAGGACACAGAATTTAAGCAAAGCTTAATCCAATTTATAATGCAAATTTTTTTTGAATTAGAATGATTTAAAATATGTTTTATTAATTATAAACCATGAAACAATTCTGGGATAACCACTTCAGATTTATCCTCAATACCTACATCAATAATATTGAGACAACCATGCCTCCAATTGCCTTGATAATCAATCCCTCTTTATCCTTGTACTGGATACCACCTACAATGAATCTATGGGTTCATTTTAACCATAAATAAAGACAATTATGCTATAACTCATACATAATGTCAACCATATGGAATATTCAAAGATTTGAATATATAATAAAAATGCTTCAATAGAATATTTCAAATTATTTCAGAAGTTGAGTGATTATAAAGCATCCACTCAAAATATGTCATAGACTTCCACACCACCCCATCTAAAGCAAAGATCCCAACGTGAAATGAGAAAAGATGAATCATTTTTAACATCTTAACTGAATGAATAATTTAATTTAATTTTGTACCTTTTAGAAAAGACTGAAATTCCCTGCTTTTATCTTCACTGATTTTCCCTTCTAGTGAAGAGTATGTGTTCTTTATATCATCCACAGCCACAGAAATATTGTCAATTTTCTTCTGCAGAAGGGTCAGTTTCATGGACTGCTGGTTCATCTGGTCAGTCATTTTTTGCATCACTGCTACATGTAGAACAGAAAATTGGAACCATTAAAAGCATATATTTATAACAACTCAAATTTCATGATAGGTTTAAATATATTTCAAATATATTATGTTTGCAGTTATAAATTTGAAAATATAGACGACTGACTACATTTTCTTACCACATGGTGCCTGAGTGTTAAGGCTATTTAAGGATAGACATTGGTTTAAAAAAAAAGTATTGTAATATCTGATTTCTAACTTATTTTCTGTCTTTTAAAAAAACTCAAAGAATTATTGTCATACTCTTAATAGATGACAAAACTGAAGGTTGGAAAGACAAAATAATTTGCTTGAGGTTGCAGAGCCAATGGATTATCTTCTGTTTCAAAATCTGATGAGCCAAGTCTTCTGAAGGTGCTTTTAAGATCTTCTAAGTATGGGATCATACTTGACAATTTGATTTCTCCGTTTCCTATTTGTATCCCTTTTATTTTCCTGTTTAATTTTCTAGCTAAAATTTCAAGTACCATATTGAATAATGTGGTGAAATGGGACATTCTTATGGTGTTCTTAATATTGGAGGAAAACGCTTTCCATGTTTCCCCATCCAGTAAGATATTCTTTTGGGTTTTCTCTTATCAATCTTTATGATGTTGAGATAAGTTCCTTCTATCCCTAGCTTCCTCATTGTTTTTAACATTAATGTGATAGAGCTTATAAACAAATACAGCAAAGTTGAAGGATACAAAATCAATATACAAAAACAAACAGCTTTTCAATACACCAACGATGAATCCCCTGTAAAAGAAATCAGAAAAACAATTCCATTTATAATAACCTCAAAAAGAAAAATACCTAAGAATAAATCTAACCAGAATTGAAAGACCTCTACAAAGAAAATTATAGAACACTAAGAAAAGAAAGAGGACACCAGAAAATGGAAAGATCTCCCACATTCATTGATAGGCAAAATTGATAAAAATGACCACATTACTAAAAGTGATCCACAGATTCAATATGGTCTCCATCAAACTAACAATATTCTTCAAAGAATTATGAACACCAGCTCTAAAATTTATACGGAAGAAGAGAAGACCCAAAATAGCCAAGGCAATTCTGAAAAAAAAAAAGAACAATGCTGGAGACATCATAGTACTCAATTTCAAATTATATTAAAGTGCTATAGTAACAAAAATAGCAATGGTATTGGCATAAAAATGGACACGAAGACCAGTGGGATACAAGTGAAGATTCAGATACAAACCCACACAGAGAATCATCTGATCCTTGACTAAGGTGCCAAAGATGTATATTGGAGAAAAGATACCCTGTTTAACAAATGGCACTGGGAAAACTGGATGTCCATGTATAGAAGAATGAAATTAGATCCCTATATCGTACCCTGTATGAAAGTAACACAAAATGGATCAACGTCCTAGGAATAGATCAGAAACTTGGCAATAGCTTGAAGAAAATATGGAGGTAACACTCCAGCATATAGGCACAAGCAATGACTTCCTAAAGCTCAGGAAAGAATACCAAGAATTAATAAATGGAATGGCATCAAATTAAAAAGCTTCTGCACAGCTAAGGAAACAAAAGCATGAAAAAATGGGAGAAAATCTTTGGCAGTTACTCTTCTGACACAGGATTCATATGCACAACATATAAAGCACTAAATAAATTTATTATAAAAAACAATCTAATTAATGAATGAGCAAATGAACTAAACAAACACTTTTCAAAGAAAGGATGCATATGATCAACATCCTCCTTCCTTTCACCCTGGAATCTGTGGCACATCCAATTTCTCCCAATAACCAGCATCAACAGAAAAGGATTAAGGAGTATGTTAATGTGTCACCATCACACATTTGACAGCTGAGAGATTTCTTGTTTGGAAGTGGAAATAAACCTTGTTGACAATAATTGGGTTAGAGATGATAGTAATTACAATCTATGACCTGGGTCACCACAGTCTTGCTGCTGCTGCTGCTGCTGCCGCTGCTCGGCTTCTCCTCTGTCAACAGCTGTGTGACTTTCAGCTTGGCTGCTGTGCATCAATTGCTGCTGTTCCTGAGCTAGATGGAAATAAAAAACGGAGAGTGTTAAGCACTGGAACTGCCTCACTTTTTTCCAGTCCTGAGCAATATTGAGGCTGACATTCATTTTCCTGGGTACTGAAGCGTGATGGTCTGGGATGATTGCAGAGTAAGCTGCTCCGCCCCCATCCAAAGGGCAGTGTGATACTTACTGGCCAGAGTTGAAGTACAGCACTCTAATGCTGCCTGGAAAACAATTATTCAGAATTCCTTTAGACAAAAATGGATGGTGGTATTTTTTTTTCCTGGGGAAAGGATCTGTATAAACTAGCAGATGTAAACGGCCTGCAAAATTGGCCTTTAAAATCCTCTGGTTAAAAGCACAGCAACCTTTTAAGTAGCCGGACACAAAGGCTGAGTGTTTAATAATGGAATATCTGACTGGTGACTACTTGGAAGTGAGGTAGTGCTACAGGTTCTTTCCAAGGGGGAATAATGGCTGTTTAATTAATAAAGCCATTTACATAGGTTGTTCCAGATTTTTAAGAAACACATAAGTCTCTAATGGACTAACAGTGAAAGAAAACTTCCAGGCACATCTCAAAGGGGTCAACCCGTGATGCCAGTGAAATTTCAGAAGAATAGAAATGTTTTTATCTACTCTTAAGCAATCCAATTTCTCATGAGTCTAGTAATATTTTAAGTGATCATATAGTTTTGCATCAGGAAAAATAATTTAGAGAGATTTATTAAGATGTTGAATACATTAAATAATGTTTGTCTACAATTCACGGGCTTTGAGTGAACAAATTTATTCATTAAATTCTGCATGTCCGACATATGCAAACAAGTATTTGGTGTCTGGCTAGGCTTCTTCTCATGTGAAATCATGTACCAATGAAACTCTGTACCTCTGGCACAGGTTAATTATGCTCCCTAAGGCAAATGTGGGCTGTAACAATAATACTAAAGTTTTTTAGTCTATAAAAAACATAATAGACTTTGAATTAGTTGCTATTGTTAGTTTGAATTTTGCATTTCTTTTCTTCAGGGCACTGAACTAAATTAATGGATTTCCATTCATGTCCCCAATTTTTGTTTTGATACTGTTTTCTTTTCTTTTTTCCTCCACTGTATTATAGAAAGTTCTGTGTAATTTTTTTATTTATTCAGTAGAAGAAAACATGTGCAGCTTAGGGAGAAGTGTAGTTATTTGGGGCTGAGCAGGTGGGGAAAAGCATTCATCTCCTAAATCTTAGCAATAATGGTCTTATAGCCTATATACAAATTAGTTCATAAAAATGTATCTATTAAATTATTGCATTGAACTTGTATCACGGTTCTTCCTTAGATGGCATAATAAGGCATTTTATCCTCCTGGCAATTTAAATCTCTCTACCCAATAGAATCCCATGAGAGTAAAGCAAAGTTTCTCAAATGGCAGTCCCTGGCTTAGCGGTAACAACAGCTCTGGGAACTTTTGGACCTGCAATTTCTATCCCCAATCTCAAATGTAATAATTTAAGAAACTCTGGGGTGGGCCAGCAGTCTGCTTTTTAACAACCTCCACGTGATTGTAACGCATGCATCACTGGAGGAAAAGGTCAAGATAAATCCTCCTTAACAACTTCCCACCCCACTACCTTCAATGATTTTCTGGCGTCAGTGTTCAGGACACAGACTTGTAAGGACTGATAACAGTAGGAACAGGTGGTTTAACAAGATGATCAATGACTTTTTCGTTTTCTTATTCATTAACTTTTTGAGCTAGATGATAAAAAACAAACAGCATTTAAAAGCAACATTGCAACTGCAACAAGGCGGGCTGATACTCTATCAGGAAGTACAATTATAGTGAAAACAAAGCCTAGACTATTTTTTTTCAGGACTGAGGACTGAACTCGGGGTCTTGCGGGTGCTAGGCAAGCGCTTTGCCACTGAGCTAAATCCCCAACCCCAGCCTAGACTATTGTGAGGAATCAAAAAAAAAAAAAAAAGGTTACTATTCAAATGTTCTTGTGTTCTTTCCTGTCTACTTTTGACATGTACTACGGGGTTTTTCTTTGATTTTACCATTCCTTTAGAACGCAGGTAGCATCTGTTCATCACGAAAAGATCACAGAAGCATCTGTAACCTCTGAATCATTAAAAGTGCCCATGTTCTCCCATTTTCTCACCTGAGATTCTGCTCCAGTTATCTATTCTAAAGAATTGGGTATGTGTATATATTTTAAATTTTAATTTAATTGCCTCTGGTTAACAAGTACTAAATTTTGAACAAATTGCAGCGTTTAAATTTTAATCAATAAATTCATTATCATAAGGCAGTAAATACCATTATTTTAATATTAAAATTACAATCCATTAGTCAGTCTTAGATTTTTAAACCACATGCCTGCTGATAACCAACGAATGTGTTAAAGACACGATTTATTTAAAATCATATAAATGAAAGCCTTGTGTGTCCTACCATTCCTTGATGGAGTGGAGCAGTGCTATGGGGCACACCTGTGATCCTAGCAGATCGGGAAGCTGAGGCAGTAGGATCACAAGCGCAAAACCAGCCCCAGCACCTTAGCGAGGCCCTGAGCAACTTAAAGAGACCCTGTCTCAAAATTAAAAAAAAAAAAAA
>PVKS010032255.1:0-22716 GCA_004027875.1 Aplodontia rufa | reverse complement strand
CCACACCCATGGATACCCCCACACATACACCCACCTACACCCACACATACACCATCACACAACCACCCCCACACACATACACCCCCACCCCCACATCCACACCCATGCCCACACCCACACCCACACATCAATACACACACCCATGAACACACTCCATCCATGCACACACCCACACCCACATTCACACCCATGCACAAATGAACACCTACACGTGCACCCATATTCCCAAACCCCCTCCACCCTCATGCACACACCCACACGAACACCTACACAAAACACCCACACACCTATGTGCACACCCCCCACATCCACACAACCCACACACACCTACATCAACACCAACACACACACCCATGCACACATCCACATGCACACACCTCCGCACATCCACACACATGTACACTCACACACCTACACCCACACACCCTACACCCACACCCATACATGCACACAAACACCTACACATGCACCCCACCCCCATGCCTACACCCCAACACACCCACACAAACCCACGCAAACTCAGACAACCCTTGCACTCACATGCACACACATGCACACACAAACACATCCACATGCACAACTCCCACACCTACACACCTATATCCCTATGCACACACCTATATGCACACCCACATGCACACCCACATTCCCACATGCACACCCACACACATGCACACCCACACGCACACATGCACCAACCCACGCACACACAACACATGTGCATGCACACACCTGCACCCACATGCACACACACATGCCATATGCTGGGAAATAAGAGGCTGAAAGGACACCACTGTAGACAGCGGCTATCTATGTTCCCTTGCCCTACTTACTGGTGGCCTTTATTTTACTTATAATTGAAGGAAGTTTTGCGCAAAAAAGAAAAAGGAATATTTGTGTGCGCAAATGTAAGACTGGGTTTTCCTCTAAATGTGAATTTAATCCAAGTCCCTGCTGGGGCCAGAGCCACCTTCCCTCTGGAGCAGGGCAGGGGACAGTAGGGACTGGGCCGCCTTTGCTCATTCAGCTCCTGTGGCCATGCAGGTCCCCAGACCTACCACACGGGGGAAATCTGGCTCACAGCATTTCTGGCCCAGGAAATGCTATGCATGGGAGCCCAGAGCAGTCTGCCGCCTCCCAGCCCGCAGGGTCAGATGTCAGATGTCACGACCAGAAAGGTGCCTGATTTCCCACCCTCCTCCTCCAGACCACATGTCTGTTCCCCCACGCAGTTCCAGGTCCCATCCCAGCCCCCACAGGCTCATGAGTTTTCGGTGGGCAGAGGTGGATCAGGACCCCGTGTTGTGTCTGAGGCCGTTCCCAGTTCTTGGAGAATGCTGAAGGAGCCACTGCCAGTGTGAAATTTTCAGGTCTGAGGAGAGGTGGCTCTGATCCTGGGGATGTGGGTCACTGAGGGAGCCAGCAGAACTGGCCCCAGGTCCCATCTGCAGCAGGAACAGGAGCCCAACCCCTGCCCTGGAGGACAGGCCTCCCTGCTCTTCTGCCCCCACCGGGTCCAGCTCCAGATCCTACCTACACCCAGGCTGTCCCCCAGCAGCAGCCAGAGGGCACCCTCCTCCCTGAGGCCCACAGGTCCCTCCCTCCTGCTCCAGCCATGGGGCTCCTGGCTGCCCCTCCAACACTCCAGGCTCCTGCTCCTGGGCCTCTGCACAGTTGTACCCTGTGCCGGGAACTCCAGCTCTCACCCAGACGGGTCTCAGGTCGAGTGGCGGGTCTTCTGTCCACAGTCCCCAGGGTCGCCCACCCGCAGCTGCACCCCACTCTCCAGCCTCCCTCCACCCTGTCTCCACAACTCAAGCCAGGGCCTCTTCTGTGGCCAGTGCTGAAGTGGACAGGCGGAGCAGGGCCCTGGGTGATGGGCAAAGCCTAGACTGCCCCACCCCACACCAGAACCAGGCCCCTGCTGGAACCTGGAGTGGGCTAGAGCAGGCCTGGATGATGGGGCGGCCTTCATGTAGCCATCGCCCCACACTGGGTGGTGTTCCAAACCTCCTATACACCTGGAACCTCAGCTTCTGACCCTCTGGAAGCAGACCATTGGCTGAGACTGTAGGGGACTCGATCGTAACCCAGGGATGCACAGAAGGCAGCCACGGGGTGACTCAGCCACAAACGAATGAGACCTGGGGCCCAGGAAGGAGCCTCCCTGTGCGCTGTGGAGGGAGCACGACCCTGTCCACGCCTGGTCTGATGGCTGCACGAGTCACCCATCGCCCTGCTGCACCCCTTGCCTCGTGGGGTGGTCACCTCGCTCTTTTGGCAGCGGGAGTGCGGCCCCTCATCCCAGGGGAGAAGGAACAGGGCTGTTCAGTCTCCCACCCCACCCCATGGAACAGGAGCCCCGGGTGGGTGTCCACTCCTCCACACAAGACATGGCGCCCTTCGTTCATATGGCTTTATTTTCAACAAGGGTCAACTGCACCCCACCACCAGCTCAAGCCCGGGTGGTCAGTTGTCACCACCCGCCAGGAAGCCAGGAAAGGAAGCTGGCTCAGAGACACCTGCCAGGCAGCTCAGGCACCCAGACAGGAGCTGGCCAGCACGCCCCTACCCTTCTGTGACGGGAGGTGCTGGCCTCGGCCCAGCGTCCAGATGCTAGCACACAAGCGCCCCAAGTGGGCTGGGCTACCTGGGGTACTGTGCCTGGCCTCGGGTCGTGGCTGGGTGGGAGACGGTGGGTGGCCAGTCCTTGTCCTTCCAGACAGGGGCAGCTGTCTGGGCCGAGGAACTGGTGGCCTGAATGCAGTGAGCCAGGTGGACTGCAGTGGGCCAACCCCAAACCCACAGCACTCACAGGCTGTGACCTCTAGGACTGGCCTCGCCCAAGTCCCCCCACCAGCCCAAGCGCCCTCAGGACACTTAACTGAGTATATTGCTAAATGAATCTGTGCCCCTGGGCCTCCCTGAGGCCTCGTCCCTCCCAGCCCTCCCTGGGCGCAGTTGTGGGGTCAGGGCTGGCTCAGGGGTTCCCAGGTGCCAGGAGGGTGGCTCCAGGGCACACCCCATTGGCTCTCCTGGACATCTGTCCTGGAACACAGGGCATACCCCTTTTCACAGCTGGGAAGCTGAGGCCCAGGGAGCCCCAGTGTAGGAGTGGGCCGGGAGGGGCTGTGAGGCCAGCAGGCAGTCATGGGAAAGCTTGGGGCAGGGGCACTGAGGCTGGGAAGCCCTGGGACCTGGCTCAGGATTCAGGGCGGGGAGCAGCCATTTGCTGAGGGCCCCACAGGGTTAGGAGCGATAGCCTGGAGGCTGGGAGCTGCAGGGTGCAGCGCCTCGGGCCCAGGCACGAAGCAGAGGGGACACCACCAGCTAAGGACCCCAACGAATAGGTGTGGCTGGGAACTTGGCCTTGGGGAGGGGATGTCCTGCCCAGGAGCAGGGGCTCAGAACCAACCATCTGCTCATTGTCAGACCCAGTGGCCAGGTGGGAGTGGGCTCACTGGATGTCACCTGGGTCACACCCTGGGGAAGGAACACCCGACTAGGGGAGGAAGGAGGTCAGTTGCCACACCCAAGTCAGCAGCAGGGATGGCAGTGGACACCCAGGGTACCTGAGGGCATCGAGCCCAAAGCCAGTGAGCGAGGCCGGGTCCTGGCCCCGGGTCGGCTGCACGCGGCTCGCCAGGGCTCCCTCCTCTGTAAGGTGCGTGTGCCGGGGGCAGAGGCCACCCGGGGCTGGGGCTCATCCACAGCTCGTCCCCAAGTGCGAGGCCTGGCCCCAGCCAGCTATCAAGCTCTCCTCCGGGAAGTCCACCGAAAACACAAAAAGAAAGACGCCCCCAAGTCCTAGAGAGCAACACGGAAAACTCTGTAATTCAGCGTTTCAGCTGCTGTGGGGGAGACGGTGTCCTTCCTGCCGGGGCCACCTGGGCTGCGGCGGGAGCGTCCACTCACGTCCACTCATCTGGTGGTGGGCAGGGCAGGGGCCATGTCACTGCGTCTTGGCCTTCACCAGGAGCCTCTGAACCGTCTTATAGAGGAGGTTGAAGTGCTGGGGGTGGCGAGCGGCAGGGTGAGGCCTGGGCACCACAGGCATAGGCCACCATGACAGGCAGGTGACCCCTGTGCCCCAGGCCCGGGTCTCCCCCAAGGCCCCACCCACCGCTCACCTGGACGGCCGTGTAGGCCATTCCAAGGTAGGCACCGATGCAGACGGCCAGGAGCAGATCGAAGATGGCTGGCTTGACCCTGGGGGAGCAGGGACCTTGTGCCTGGGAGCAGGGTGGGTTGCTCCAGTGTGGCCACCTCCCTGGGCCCAGGGGCCACTCACCTGTAGGCGTTCATCACCTGCTTCAGCTGGTCGTAGAAGACGAACTCGGGATCCCTGGGGAGACAGCACCTGCTCAGCAGCTCACCCCAGCAGGGCGCTGCCAGCCATGTCCCCTAGTCCCAGCTCCCCCTGGGACCCTGCCAGCATCCGGGCCGCCCAACTGTCCTGAGGGAGACTGAGCACCCCATTCTTCAGGGCATTAAAAAGAGAGGTCAAGGGGCCCAGGAAGCATTTCCACAGGAGGTGGGCGGCACTGCCTAGGAACGAGCCTGCCTCAGTTTCCCCTTCTGTCTAGGACCCGAGGCCCCTCTCCTGCCCAAGGGCTCGCAGGGAGAAGCTTGGGAACACTGGGCTCAGGAGGAGCAGAGCCAGGGGCCATGGCAAGGAGGGCCACGCTGGGAAGGCTCATACGGCCTGCAGGGTATCTGCCCATCCACCCTGACTGAGTGCTGCCTGGGGGCCGAAGGTTCTGGAACACCCACCGCCTGTCGGCCTTGACGTGGTGCTGCCTCACATCCTTCAGGTAGCGGCTCAGGAAGTGCTCCAGGGTGCTGAGGAAGGTGCCGTCCTTGTCCAGCAGCTGCGCGGCCCGTGGCTGGTTGGTGAGCCAGTCCATCACAGAGTCCAGCTGCTCCTGCTGGACCTGCTGAGGGACAGTGGCCGAGGTCACGGTGGCCCCAGCCTGGCCCCAGCCCCACCAAGCCCAGCCACTTACCATCTGCTCCGTGAACACCGGCATATCCGGGGGGGTCCCCTGCGGAGAGAGGAGGGGCACGGCCCTGAGTCCAGGCCTGGCCATCAGCTGGGGGCCTGTGGGCGGGAGCTCACCTTCTCTGTTAGGTTGTAGATGACCCGGGTCAGGGCCTCCGCAATGATCCTCGTGTTTCGGGTCAGGGTCTTGGAGTCCACCCGGGACCTGTGAGGAGGTGTGGAGGGAGCTTTTCCCCTCGGAACCAGGGCTGTCTGCGTACATGTGGTGGCCTGAGACTGCCCCCAGGATGGAGGCAGGAGCCCATCTCGGCACGGGGCCAGGCCCAGCCACCAGTGAGGCCCTGGGGACATGTGTGCCACGCCCCCACCCTGTCCAGGCCTTGGTGGCCTCCTCATCTGGGAAATGGGGAGGGGGTGTCATGGCGCCTGCTTCACGGGAGCTGAGGGCAGACTCATCCAGACGCCTCTGCAGGGGGCGGACGGCGCCCTGAATGCACGTCCACCTCAAGATGAGGTGAGCAAGGCTTTGCAGAGGGACATGGTAAAGATAAGGCCATGCTGGGGTGGGGTGGACCCAAGCCCAGTGTCTGGTGTCCTTATGAGAAGAGACTGTCCCACAGCACCAGGGCACCCACTCCCCAAAGAGCTGAGAATCTGTCCACGGCAGAAGGCGGTGCTCCCAGGAACCTGCTGTGCCCCAGGGTGGCCTCTGAAGGTGTGACCCCTGCTGCCCATGTGAGCGGGAAAGGTGCCCAGCACGGCTTGTGCTGCAGGCCTGGAGGGGTGGGGTCCGAGGCTGTGTAGACGGACGAGGTGGCCAGGGGCCCGGTTCACTCAGCTAAGTTGCAAGTCACAGGAAGCTGGTGCAGCCAGCAGACAATCAGGGCAGAAGCCACCTGGCAGGCCAGCTCTGGAGCCACAGAAGGCTAGGTGTGACTGGTGGTGGACAGGGGCCATGTGGCTCTGGAGAGGGGCGTGACTGGGGCCTCCTGGGACTCACAGAAACAGCATGTGGCCCAGAGCCTTGGTTGCACCCCTCCAACAGGGCGAGCAGCAACAGCAGAGCCAGCGCCGAGTGGCTGTCCCTCCCTGGGCCACTGGGGGCACTTTACAAAGCCAGGTGGAAAAGCCTCTGGCGCTGCATGGAGGGACAGACTGAGGCCTCCTGCCCTGCGCAGGTGCAGGCAGAGGACGGTGGGGAGACTGAGGCCCTCAAAGTAGCAGAGTTCAGGGGCCTGTGCTCTGCTCCAAGCAGCCAACTCCCAACTGGCCACACTGTTGGGGGTGCCGGCCTGGGGTGGCCTGCAAGGGCCGGGGCAGTGGGGTATCAATCACCATTAGCCGGCCCCCAACGGGTCAAGCATGGCTGCAAGCATGGTTACTGCCCAGGACAGGCAGTGCTCAGAGAACCCAGCAACCAGTGTCCGGGAGAGCCCTGGCTGGGCTTTGAGTGGCTGATGGACTTATAGTGGACCAGGGGGGCCTGGACTTCAGCCCTGCTCCTGCCATCAGACTCCACCTCCCCTCCAGGCAATGCATGGTGACCTTCACTGCAGACACAGGACCTGAGGCACCTGCCGGATGCCTCTCCTGTCTACACCCCACCCTGCAGAGAGCTCTAGAAGGAGGCCCGTCCCTCAGGGAAGGCTGTGCCCAGGTGGGGGCCTCACCGCACGTCCATGATGCTGCTGCGCTGCCCGTCACGGTGGCTCTCCAGGTGGGACAGGGTAAAGGCAGGCAGGCGGCGGATGGCAAAGCGCTCATGCTCCCAGGCCAGCACGTCGTCCGCCAGGTTGATCTTCTTGTGCACCATGGAGAACCGCACCTCGGGGAACTGGTGAGCAGCCACCTGTGCCCACGGCACTGTCAAGGCAGGGGTCAGACTTCCCAAGGTCCCATGGCCCGAGCCTGTGCAGCGTTCAGGGAGGCCACACCAGGACGGCGGGCCCAACCCCTGCGTGACCCGTGACCCGCGGGATCACCGCCCCCGTGCCCTGGGCACCCACCGTTTCCAACTCCCGCAGGAAGGCATGCTGCAGGGTCCCCTCCCGCGGTGGCCTGGACACGTGGAGATGCAGGCTGCTGCCCCGGCCCACGGTGTCCAGGCACAGGACAAAGGCCACGTTGTCCTGGAGCAAGCTGGAGTCTGTGGGCACCGAGGTTTGTGGGGGTGGCAGCGACCGGGAGCGGGCCCCGCGCGTCCCCTCTGCACCTTCTCCCCCTCCACCAAGGGCCACCCACCTGTGTGGTCCAGGTTGTCCTCGAGCCAGCGCTTGGTCCCCTGATAGTTGAACTTGCCTCCTCCAGAAGCAAAGAACAGGAGGTTGTACCTGAGGAGACAAGCCTTAGCGTTGAGAGCGGGGCATCCTGGGGCAGAGGGGACAAGGGGACAGGTCGTGGGCCAAGGAGGGGCACGGTGAGCTCAGAGTTCTCTCCAAAGCAGAAACATGGGGACCAGCTTGCCCTGGGCCCTGAGGACATTCAGTTGTTCTCTGGGTGGTGTCCCAAGTGCTGCCACCCACTCCAGGTCAAGAGCCCCCAGTTGTGGCAGCTACAGATGTCCCCAGGGGCCGTGTGGGGTTACCAATGGTGATGGCATCTGGGGAGGCCCCACTCCAGTGGCCTCTGAGCTCTGGAAAGCAGGAGGCACTGGTGTCCAAGGTGCAGATGCCAGGAAGACAGAAGGGACCTGATGGCCCACGCATCGGCCAGCGCCACCA
Source organism: Aplodontia rufa (assembly GCA_004027875.1). Classification (NCBI taxonomy): domain Eukaryota; kingdom Metazoa; phylum Chordata; class Mammalia; order Rodentia; family Aplodontiidae; genus Aplodontia; species Aplodontia rufa. The sequence goes on along the minus strand of PVKS010032255.1, from coordinate 14,994 downwards.
TACGTTTCCATGGCACCCAGCAGCAGCTGACAGACCCCACTGTGGCACAGGCTCCCTGCTGCGGCCCCTTCCTGTCACCTCTCTACCGCTGTCCCTGTCTGCCCGCTCACTGTGCTGAGGCAAACTGTCCCCCAAATTCATGTCCAGCTGGAATCTCACACTGGCATCATGGCCAATGACACAGGAGCACTCGGCCTGGTATCTGGGTCCTGGCAAGAGACACTGGGACACATGAAAGACGGCCGTGTCACTGCAGCAGAGACCGGAGCGATGCAGGCACAAGCCAAGGATGCCCAGGAAGGAACCAGGCCCTGAGAATCGGGGATGCCCTCACCACGCAGTATCTCGAGCCGCCTGCCTGCGTGGACGCAGCGCACCGCGACCTTCCTGCCACCTGAGCGTGAACACGACAGTCGGGGTTTTGGGTCTGGGACAATTTCAAATCCATGCAGCCAGGGCACAGGCTCCACGCCAATGCCACAGTGTGTCCCAAGGGACTGTGTCTGCATTCCAGCCTTGCTGGGCCCTGAAACCCCACCAGGGACACTGAGGGGGACTGTGCAGCCCCTCCCACCTCCACCCGCAGGGTATCCTCTCCTTCACATGGCCGTTCATCTGTCACAGCTCAGCCCCGTGCTGCCTAAGTCTGGATGCAAATGCTGGCGCTGGGCGGAGGAAAACTGGAGGCACCAGGGCCCTGGCCTCTCCAAGCTGCTGCCCCGAGCCCGTGGCCACCCCATCTGTGGAGAGCAACAGCTGTCTAAACCTGTGTGCACCTGTGGGGACACTGGTGGCTGTCACGATGGGGGCTCCTGGCCTGGGGAGGCCACAGGCACTGTGGTGTGCAAGACCCCACCAGGGGACAGGCCCTGTCACATGCTAGCAGCCTGGGCGGCAAGGTGGGACTCGAGGTGGGGATTGTGGAGGCTCAGCCACATGTGGCACGGCACTGTCTTCAACAGGCGACCCACGTTCCTGGGGTCAGAGCCTCCGGGGCCCGGGTGGTGGGGGCGGGCGCTGTGCTGCCAGGACACTCACGCGGCATGGGTGCGCTTGTAGGTGTACAGACGGGAGAAGAGGCGGGCCAGCTCCAGCAGCACCGAGACGCCACTCCCGTTGGAGTCTGCGCCCAGGGACAGCCACTGCGGGCAAGAGACAAGGCCATTGCTCAGCTGCCATCCACGCACCCTCACTTTCCCCAAAGGTCAACTCGCCTCTACCCTGTGTTCAGCACATGGCTGGATGGCTCCCTGCTTGGGCCAGGCCAGACTGACCACACCCCACACCTGGGGGCCGAGGTCTGGACCAGAGGCTCCCAAGTGTCCTCCCTACCCGCTCTGCCTGGTGTCCCTGCTGCAGGGCACATGGGACCACCCTGCCCTGTCTCCTGCCCTGACTGTACATCCCAAAAGGGGATCGCCAACATGGGCGAGGCCTGGTTCCCAAGGACAGGAGAACAACTTGGGGAGCTGTGATGGCCTGGTACCATCCCAAGGCCATGGTGTAAGAAAGGGTGCAGCGGTGGCACCAAGGTCCTTTAGTGTGACCCCGAGCTCGGGGACCAGATGTGCGGGCCAGCGTGATCCCGAGCTCGGGGATCAGACACGCAGGCCAGCGTGGCCCCATCGACAGGAAAAGTCCAGGAACAGACACACCTAGTGGTGAGATGTGGATTCATGGGTGCTGGGCTGGGGAGGGGATGGTGACTGTGCATGGGGATGGAATTCTTTCTGGGGTCATGGAATATTCTGGAACTAGATGAAACGGTTGCGCAACTGTGGATGTAATAAAAACTACTTAACTATGTTCTTTTATGTTCTACAAATTATAGCTTGAAAAATTATTTCATGGGGGTGGCTCGGTGGTTACAGTGCTTGCCTGGCACACACTAGGACCTGGGTTCAAACCCCAGCACTGCATACACAACTAAGTGTTGGAAAAACAAAGGCCAGATGAAAAAGTAAAGTTCATTCTCTCTTCCTCTCTCACACTCTTGAAAAAAAAACAATAATGATGACGATGAAAATAATAATTTGATGGAGTTGGGTGCAGTGGCCACGCTTGCAACCCCAGCAACTTGGGAGGCTGAGGCAGGAGCACCGCAAGTTTGAGGCCAGCCTCAGCAACTTAGCAAGACCCTGTTTTAACATAAAAGTGTGGCTGGGGGCAAAGTGCCCCTGGGTTCAATTCCCAGCACGGCTCTCCTGGGAGAGCGCAGCAGCGTGCTCTGGACAGCAGGGGGCACCAAGGTGGCTGGTGGGGAGGGGCGGTCCACTGGCCGGAGCACTGTGCCTTGGGGAGCGCATACTCACAGGAGCCACCCCGAAGGCGTCATAGTGTGCCACGATGACGATGGTGGGAAGGTCCTCCCCGCCCAGCCCCGTCAGCCGCCCCTGTGGAGAGACGGCTGTGAGCCCCATGTAGGGTCCCTCCACCTGGAAGGGCCAGAGAGACTAGGAGACTCCTCTTCCCTGCAGCCTGGTAGACACCGTCCCTGGGCTGAGGCAGGGCAGCAAGGACACTTTCAGCTCCGGGGCCAGGCAGTCTCTGCTATATTCAGGAAAGCCAGGGTGGGAGACACGTGTCACAGACTGGCTGTGTCAAGCGCAGGACCAGGTTTGGCCCAAGGGTGGAGGCTGCAGGGTCCCGGCCTGGTGGAGGCACTCGCTGGAGGCTCTGCACACAGGCCTGCCCAGACGGCTCGGTTCCCAGGTCCACACCACAGCTGTTGACATGCCCAGGCCCCCACTCTCGGCAACAACTGGCTGTCACCCAGCCCCGTGGCCTCCATTCCTCTCTGGGGCTTCGCCTCAGGGACACACTGAGCCCGGGCAGGGCTATGTGTGGACCTCTGGCCTGCGGGCCCAGCACACAGCACAGGTCCCCTTCCCTTATCTCCCATCTGCTTCCTGTAGCACCCAGGCCCCGTCCAGATGGTGGGGGCCACTGGTGACCAGGCCTCTCAACCTGCCTGCACAGGGAGATGCCTGCCACATGGAGGGGACCCCAATGGTGACCACAGCCAGCTGCCTGAGCCCTGGCTTCAGGGACGGCAGTCCCCACCCCAAAAAAATAAGTCCACAAGTCAACCCCAGCCCCATCCACGCAGATGACAGCGGGTCCAGAGAACCGGAGCAGGCGTGGCTGTGCCTGGACAGAGGACTTCAGCCCAGGGTGGACAGCAGGGAGCCCTCCCTGACTCCCCATCCAGGCCCCTCCAGTGTGGCAGGAGCACAGGCAGAGGAGGCCAGGTGGGGTGGGGCCAAGCTCAGGACCCTCGGGCCAGGCACTCACCTCCACGCTGGCGATGAGCCAGTCACTCACGGCCTTGCTCTGGGCCCCGCTGGTGACCATCTGGAAGCCATTGGCGGTGGCCGTGTGGAGCAGCACTAGGGATAGGAGAGGGGCAGATCACCTGAGCTGGCGGCTGCTCTCCAGCCCTCATGGCACTCAGGGACATGTGCGCTGACACCCGCACCCAGGGACCTGCTGCCCAGGCTCCTCGGCACCCAGGTCAACGCAGGGCCTGAGCTCCAAACTCCGCAGCCGGCCCCAAGGTGCTGTCCTGCTCCCAGAGCCTCAAGCACCCACACATCAAGCAGGCTGGCGTGTGGCTTGCTGGTCACGCTGGCCTAGGGCGTGGCATGTACGATGCCCTGGCTCTGTCCCAGCAGCGTGGAGCAGAGAACCTTCATGAGCAGCTGTGGGCAGGCAGGGCGTCCGCAGGGCATCCAGGAGAGCCCCAGGAGCCAGCTAACGTCTTTACAGATCCCCGAATCTGTGCCCTTGAGCCCAGCCCACCGCGTCCAATTCTGTGGCCTGCAGAACTCGCCCACGTCAGCACCGACCCTGGCGGGGGAACCCAGCTGGGCTCCCGGACTCGCCCTTCACCACCAGGTGACAGCAGCCCATCAGGAAAGCAGCTGAAATCAGGCTGGTAGGACCCTTGAGCCAGCGGTGCCAGGAGCTGGCCTGCCACACATGCCACCCACAACCAGGGCAGGGCTGCAGGAGGCACAGGCCCATGGCCAAGTGGCCACAGAGGACCCTGCTCATGACCAGCTGTGTCACCGGGCACTCCCCAGGCCTCACGCAAGCTGGCCCAGCGCTCTGCCCAGGGGCCGCACACAGCCTGCTCCTTTGTTCAGAGACAGGGTTAAGCTTCCCAGGCTGGCCTCGCACCTCCTCCTGCCCCAGCCTCCCCGTCAAGGGACTAAGGCACAGCCCGTGCCCTGCGGCCTTCCACTGCTACCTTGCTGTCAGTGTCCCTCACCTGCTCCCTGCGGTGCAGCAGATGGAACCCGGAGGCCCAGGCCAGGCCAGCTCCTCACCGGCTATCCACAGGTGGGGGCGGCCTAACCCTCTCAGAGTAGGCCGAGTAGGTGCAGAGCCCAGTTGCCAGCCCAGGAGCACTGGGGCCACCCTGACCTCAGCCCCCTGCTCAGGTGCTCAGGACCTTCCATGCCCGCCCACGCCCACACCCAGCCCCAGGCCCAGAGCCCACCTTCAGCGGCAGAGGCGGAGCCCTGTGAGGCGGAGGCAGCCCGGGTCTGCTCGTAGATGGACAGCAGGGCCTCATCCTCCACAGCAAAGTACACGGGGACGATGGTCTCCATGGCCAGCATCTCAGGCTCGATGGCCATGAATTGCTGTGGGGAAGGCGGCACTCAGGGGCTGCTGGTGGGGGGCCCATGGCCATTGCTGAGGGCACCTGCTCCCAGGCACCAAGTCCCAGCCCCACCCTGCCCCCTTCCCTCTGCAGAGGCAGTGGGTCCTGTCCTGGGGAGGACTCTGCTCTCAGGCACTGCAGGGTGCTGGGCAGCCTCCCTGGCCTCCAGTCACTCCAGGCCGGGAGCACCGCACCCCAAATGGCACAGTGCTCAGCATCACCCCTGGGGATGGTCAGTGATGAAGAGCGAGACTCAGAGAGGCAGAGTGAGTTGCCCAAGGACACACAGCTGACTGAACCCAGCCACTTCTGTCCCCGGGAGGGGAGGGACTCACCCGGATGATGTCCTGGGGCACTGCAGCCATGGCCCGTGGCAGGATGATGACCACGGCCCCCGCCGACTGCCGCAGAGCCTTCTGGTACTGCTCGTAGGAGAAGTCCACCAGGCGCATGAGCACGCAGCGCCGGCTCAGCACGTCCGCGTCTATCGTGCGTGCCTCCGTGTTCAGAACCGCGTTTCTTGTGCCTGCGGGCGGTGAGGTCACCCTCAGGGGAGGCACCCAGGTGAAGGTGAAGCCCCTTCTCCTTGGGGAGCCTCAGCCCCTCCCCCACCCCACAGCCGCACAGTGTGACACTGGGGGTGCACAGGCTCTGGGAGTGCACAGGCTCTGGGAGATGGGTCACCCTGGGGCGGCTGAGCCAGTGAAGCCTCAACATGAGGACAGGGTGAGGGCTCCAGCCCAGCGTCAGCACCCCACACTGTGCGCCCTTGGAGGGGCTGGTCCTGCGCCTGCCCCTAGAGGCTCGCGGGTGTCAGTGGCCGCCAGCTCTGGGGCCCAAGCAGAGTGAGCTGGCTCCCTGGCCGGAAGGACCTAAACGCTTCTCCCTGCCAGACTGCCAGCAGCCCCAGGACTGGGCAGGGGACTTCCTGCCCCCAGTGTCACACACTGACTCTCCTTCGATGCAACGAGCAGGGCAAGTGACGACACAAGCCTGGGTCCCCCCAGTGCCCTGGAGCTCCCCTCAGAACTGGCGTGGGGCTGGCTCACTCTGGGCCACATCCCTGGCCTCCACCCCCTTTAGTACAGGAGCTCCCCAGTGTGACAGCCACACAAAACCCCAAACACCAGTGTCCCCAAGACCAGCATCACCCCAGGTGATACCCAAACTACACCCCACCTCTCCTGAGAGCCAGGGGCCCCACCTGAGCAGGACCGGCAGGTGGGCATTGCAGTTACCTGGAGAGCATTCCTACAGACACAGGGTCTCCCTCACCTTCTCTGGGGTGCAGCAAGGGGCGGGCAGCCGTGTGAGGCCCAGCTCTGCACTGCGGTGCCCGCCCTGGTCCCACAGGCGTTCTGCTGGCTCCCTGGCTGGCCTGGCTGACCTGGGGGTCTAACCTGCACCAGCCCCTCGCAGGTCACAAGTGGACACCCAGTTTCCCTTCACTGTCCAGCACGGGGGCTTCTTCCCCAAGCTCAGTGGGCACTGAGGTCCGCAGCAGCCACACGCCCAGGCAATCCGCCATGCCCTGGGGTACCCCAGAGGGCACAGGGCCCCTAGGCCAAACAAAGGCAAGTGACACGGTCTTCTGACACAGTCTCCTGACATTTCAGACACCACAGGCCAAGTCGTGCCAGACGGAACACCCCACGACCCAACCAGGGCAGGTGCGGCCTCCGGGGCTTCCTGTGTAGCACCCACACAGGAAGGGGATAGGGCAGCTGGTGACCCCCCTGAGGGGGCTGCAGCTGGGCAGGTGGGTGAGGCTCTCTGCCCAGTGCTGGCATCCACGCGGAGCCTCAGGCCAGGGACGAGTTCTTGTCTCGCTCTCCAGGAACGTACTGCCTAGGATGTAGGCAGGCCGAGTGTCCCTTCCAACAGGTAACTACGGGCTGGCCAGCTGCTTGGGACAGAACCCAGAAGGGACTCCTGTCCAGGTGGGAGGCCTGGAGCCTGGGGCCCTGGGACCTCTGCTCCTCCAAGGTCTTACCCCATTCCCTGCTCAGCGGTGGCTGAGCCGGTGGAGCCCTGGGACAGCCCAGCAAGGACCATGAGGAAGTCCCCGACATGCTGATTGCTGCAGTGCCCTCACCCAGGGCCTGTCCCCAAGAGTCCCTGGCCTCCCAGAGCAGCTCAGATGCCCCCTCTTCCTCCCACATCACCTATCGGGCCTGCTGCACCCCTAGCGGGCCTCAGGCTGCTGCAGTCCAGGGTTTGGGACCCCTCGTCTTGGGGGGAAGTGAGATGGGGGATCCAAGGTGCCCAGTGAGTCAGAGTGTGCCGGCGCCAGCCCACCCTGAGCCCTTTAGGAGGAGGGCCTGGCCAGGCCTGGCAGCAGCCCTTTCAGTGCACTCCTCCTCCACACAGCCCTCTGCAGACACTGACTCAACTCTGGGCTGGAAGAAGTGGCACTTGGTGAAGTCACAGGTGGGCCTGGGCACCTGGACAGACTCACGGGTTCCCAGACAGGACCACACGGGAACAGAAATCAAGACTTTCCCACGGGGGGCCAGACCATCCACCTTCCCACCTTGCTGCCCGCATGGGCCGTGACCAGCTCAGGCACGGGTGCGGGAAGGAGCCAGAGGCGGCCAGGAATGACACAGAACATCACTTACGGCGCCCGGGCCGCACTCAGGGGGCTCACGATTGAGGAGCCCTGGCAATCTGCGTGGCCCAGGAGCCAGGCCCTGCAGTTGCTCCCAGGGGCCACCTGCCCAGCTCCCTGGTGCCTGTGGGGAGGAAGTGAGGACGAAGGGCAGTCAGGGAACCATACCGGGAGGAGCTGCGGCTCCTGGGGAGACAGAGTCCACCTGGTGGGAGGAACAGCAGAGCCAGGGCCTGGCACCCACCTTGCCCCACCCAGATCCCTCCCCACAGCCCTGCCCTGCGTTTCCCAACAGGGGTGAAGGAAGTTGGGCAAGGAGGTCCCGGCAGCACGAGCCGGGGTGGGGAGAGGTGGGGTTGGGGCATCACACATGGGGACCCTGCTGGAGAGTGGCTCGTGCAGTGCCTTAAGGGTCTGTCCTGTCAGCCTGACCTCACAGGGGCTCTCCCTCCCCAAGACGGTCCTCCCCCTGCCTCTGAGCATAGGGACCAAGAGCTGGGCCTTGGCCACCCCATAGGCCCCTCTGCTAGCCCTCCAGACCCCAGCCTTCCTGGGCCAGCCAGGCGAAGGCCACCCTGGGGAAGGTTGTGCCCACGAGCAGCCAGCGGCTTCTCATCAGGGAACCAGGAAAGAGGCATGTGGGACAAGAAAAAAGAAGGGCTGGACCCAGGGAGAAGAAGAGGGGAGGGAGAACTGAGCAAGAGGGACGACCCCGGGAGGACAGGGCAAAGGATAGGCGGCCAGGAGAAGCAGCAGCCCCGCAGGCTCCACCGCCATCAGGGACAGGTCTCAAGGGGAGCGGGGTGAGGTGGCAGCAGCTGCCCACCCCAGCACACCTTGAGGCTGGTAACAGGTGGGGCATGCAGGGAGGGCAGATGGAGTGAGCCGGGCAGGGGCGGGTGACCACAGGACCCGAGAGGCGGAGGACTCTTCTAGAAAACCTCCCGAGCTCCAGGGCTGTGCTGCCCAGTTGGTGGCCACTGGCCACACGTGGCTGCTTGAGTTTGTACAATTAAATAACACTAAATGCCCCAACCCTCAGCCACCTGAGGCTGGTGGCTCCCAGACTGGACAGCAGCTAGAACACTGTCACACAGCACAGCTCTACCACAGCACCTGAAGACCCCTCCCCTGGGAGACGCCAGGGCGCATTTGAATCCAGGGCCCCCTGGCACTGGGCTGGGAGGGCTCCTGGGGTCTGCATGGTGCTGAGCAGCCTCCCTAGCCTCCACCACTGCAGTCCTGGACACCTCCCATAAGAGGCCCGGGGTACCCTGGGCCAACAACCATTGCTCCAGAAAGAAATGGGGCACCTGGGCAAAGAGGGACCCAAGGGGCTGCCTGCGTCCACGGCCAGAGAACAGGCTCCCAAGGCCTGGCAGAGGCTGACGCTGGACAAGAGCCCTGAATGTGCAAGGGGACCCCGAAGGGGAGGTCGGGCCTTGACTCCGGGGTGCCACAGGGTCAGGCTGGGAGGCAGACACACCAGACACCAGAAGATTCTGGAACACTAGGTACAGCGGGAGGCAACACAGGGGACGCTTTGAATGTCACTGCACTGGGGTCCCCGCCGACCGGGCGGCAGCTGAGCAGGCAGCTGAGCAGGTCCACCCCAGGGGTCTGGGGTGAGGGGTGGGCGCGACTCAGGAGGAGGCAAGGAGGGAGGTCCAAGAAAAGCCCAAGGACAGGCCAAGGCGGCAGGCGGAGGCGGGCTGGGGACGGACGCGGGGCAGCCCAGCGCGGCGGGGCCAGGCCACGGCAGACACCCCGGGCGCACGGGCGGCCCGGGAGGCCCGGGCCGGGAGGCTCGGGGGCGCGCACGCACCGTACGGCTGGCCCTGCAGGTCGTACTGCTGCATGCGGTACACCGTGAACTCGTGCGCGGCGTCGGCGGCGGGCAGCGGCGGGGCCACCAGCAGCAGCACCGCGGGCAGGAAGACGATGAAGCCGAGCGGCAGGCACGACGCCTTCAGCATGTTCTCCAGCACCTCGCCCGCTTCCTCCAGCATCCTGGCCGGCGGCGGGGCCGCGCGAGGCGGCGGCGGGGACGGGAATGGGTCGGGACGGCGGCCGCGGCTCCCGCGGACTCACCTCGGCATGGGCAGCTGCCGGGGTCCTGCGGGCAACGCGTCGGGCAGCCCGCGCCCGCACCGGGGTCCTGCGGGCATCACCGCGGGCAGCCCTGCGCGCGCTGCTTCTCGGGAGCCGTAGTCCGCCAGGTGCGCGTGGAGGCCCCTGGGAGTTGTAGGCCCACGCTGGGACTTCCCGGTGGAAGCTAAGGGGAACTGTTTGCCTAATGTACAGAAATGTCACGAAAATTCCAAGTCTGAAGCGACACAGGCTTAAGAAGCCACTTTGGAACTTGCTTACATCCTGTTCTTGGCTCGGGGCTGAGCGGGGGGCCAAGGGACTGGGTCAGGACTTGACCTTACAACCTGGAAGGAAATGGTGGCGGCGGCGGGGGGGGGGGGGGGGGGGGGGGGGGGGAGGAAATGAAGGAAGGAGGAAGTGTCTGTTGCCGCGCTGTCTCCTGGGAGATGTGGTCTGTTCGAACAAGCAGAGAGGATCATGGGAACTGTAGTTTCCGCCGGAGAGGAAAATAAAATTAAAATTCCCTAAGAATGGAGGTGTCAAGTTAATGACAGCTCAGACCTTTGTATGATCTGTGCTTTGATGCACTCCCAGAACCCTGAACACAGCACCTGGCCCCCTGGAGGGTGGTTCATACCATTTTGGGATGAATGAATGAAAAAACGGTAAAAAGTCTTGATGGACAGCTGCTGATGGGGGAATGCAGTGGCTTCTGGGATTTGTAGTCTAGTGCCTAGAGCACATGCAAGTGTTGGTGGCATATTTGTTTATTCTTATTCATATTTGAGGCATTTTATACTTTTAAAGAGCTGTTGTTTACAGGAAATTCAAATTTAGTTGTTTCTGGATGTCTCATATTGATGTCTCCCTAATCTGACAACCCTAAGCACCTAGTGTCTCAGGTCCAGGGGCCCTTAAGGACCATCAGTAACACACACACACACACACACACACACCCCCGTGCAGATGGGAAGACTGAGGCCACAGAGAAGTCAGAGCTCTGGCCCTCATGTTGACATCCCAGGCTCCAGTGCAGGTGCCCAAGGCCTGGGGACCGCCTCCATCCCACATGAGAAGGGGCATTTGTGCTGAGGAAGAGGCCGGTTCAAATCCCAGCTCCTCCCTTTCCCCCCGGCTATGAGCGTCTCTGAGCCTCTGTTTCCTCAGCCATCAAACTTGATGGCAAGCAGTCAGGCACAGCTCCTCACCACTGCCAGGAGCAGGCGGGAATTCGAGATAACTGGAGCAAACCGTCCTAGAGGAGGCATGTTGAGAGGGCTCAGCCAGTGTCAGTGCTGCTCTGCGGCTGCACTGGGCTCATACGGGCCTCAGGGCCGGAACTCACTTCCGGTGCGTCTGCTTGGCTGGTGCCGACCTCTTGGGGCCCCGGAGTCCCTGCTGATGAGGTGGTGTTGGGCGTTTCTGCAGCGTTTGCCTCCTGGCATGCCCACACAAAGATTTCGATGAAGGCAGGGACAGTCTGGTCTGCGCTGTGTACGCCTGAGCCCAGTGCCCAGAACATGGCCTGACGCCTCTCACAGACCTCGGAGCCCTGCTGCGGCCTCCCCAGGCCTCTCTGGGGAGTTCTGAGGGGCGAGAGTGACCAGGCAGGGCAGGATGATGACAACTTCTCACCAGCAGCGTCCATTACCACCTCTGTGCTCCGCCGCCCTCTTCCCCACGCTGGGCCTGTGGATACAGGAGACGTGGAGGCTGCTGTGATTTCAGGGCCAGAGCACTTGCCTGGCATGCATGAGGCCCTGCCTTCTGTCCCTGGCACCTCCAACAAAGCAACACAAAACCACGCAGGTGACTCGCGAAGGGCGCTACGGAACCTTCCAGCATCTGGGGAAGTCTGACTGCAGATGAGAAAACCAAGGCTCGTGGTGCGGAACAGTGATGGTTACAGACCCAGGTGTGGGGCTCCCACTAACCTGCGAGCCACCCAAGCTCCAGTTCCTGGGGGCAGTCTGCGGCTGTGCAGAGCACCTGGGGTGGAGGCAGAGTGGGGAGGAAGACTCAGACTCATCGGAAGGTGTGTTGCTGGCTCAGAGGGCCTTTGGGGACATGGCCTTGGCCCAGGCAACACTTGAGGTCCAGAGGAGGAAAGGGGGGGTGTTGGGGTCGATGAAGCCTGGATGGAGATCACACAGGCAGCAGTGGGAGCCCTAAGGAGTCCTGGGGAGGAGAAACCAGGGGAGGCTTCCTGGAGGTGGTGATGCTGAAGCTGAATTCTAAGGCCAGGCTGAAGAGTAAGGAGAGGTGGTGGCCAGTGGGTTGTGTGCTGGGGCAGCGAAGGCATCTGTGAGGACCCAAGTGGTCGGGGCAGTAAAGGGCTCAGTCCTGTGCAATAGAGTGCCCAGCACACAGGGACAGGCAGGGAGCTGGGCCAGCTCAGCCAAAGCCCCCCCAAGGGCCCTTCCTGCCTGCCGTGGTCCCAGGGGAGCCCCTCACAAGCGCGTGGAACTCTGTCCAGCCACGGCCAGCAGGGCGTCCCCATGCCAATGCTCTGCACCAGCATTGTGCACAGGGAGCTTCCTCTGGAAATGGGACATTGTGACTGTCATAGGCTCAACTGTGTCTCCCAAAATCCCTGTGCTCAAGCCCTGAGCCTCGGGATCTCAGAAAGAGATGGAAGCAGGGTCCTTGCTGATGGGTCAGTGAGGATGAGGTCCGGTGGAGTCGGGGCCCTAATCTCATGGCGAGTGTCCTAATGAAGGGGCGACATGGACACAGAACTCGTGGAGATGGAGGCAGAGGTTGGGAGAGGCTTCTGCAGACCGGCCTCCACCAGACGCTGGGGAGAGGCCGGGACAGACCCTCCCTCGGGCCTCAGAGGGAGCCAGCCGTGCCCACAGCTACACCTCAGTCTGGGTGGCTCTGGTAAAGCAACACAGGCGAACCTGGGGCTTCAGATCTTGTTGACTTTAATGAGTCCTACACAGCCACGCGTGGCTGGCGGCTACAGCGTCGGACAGCGTGGGGACGATCGGCAATCACCGCTTGCCCTGAGGTGTGGCTGCCCAGTGCCCCAGGATCCCAGCGCCCAGAGGGCACATCCCAGGTCCTGCTCCCGGGCTCTTGGTTGGCACATTGGCCAGTGTGTGGGAAAAGTGCAGCTTTCCTTCTGGCCGCAGAGCAGTGTGAGGGCTTCACCTGCTGCCAAGGAGAGGAGGTCCTCCTTCAACAAGGGACAGTTCACACCAGCTGCCCACAGTGTCCACCCCTCCCTCACACCGCAGCTGCGGCCTGGGCTCCGGGACAAGCTGTTTGCAGGTGAACGCTAGGCCAGGAGGGCTGGCCTCTCCCTTCCTGCCGGCCCCAGCGGGGGACCCTAAGATGCAGAGCTGGGGAGGAGACTGTTCCCCAAAGGGGAAGTGACTGCGAAGAGGGAGGGTGTCACCTGCCTGGTGCCCCTGTGCATGGTGTGATAACCGTGCACACGTATGCATACAGACAGACATATGCATGTGCACACACACGCACACAGCTACACACAGTAGACACACGGCTACACACAGTAGGCACACAGCTACACACACACACAGCACTGCACACAGTAGACACAGTTATGCCCACAGATTTGGACACACACACAAAGATGTACACATACGTACACGTGGACACACACACACACAAACATGGCTGCACACAGTAGGCACACACAGCTGCACACAGTAGGCACACACAGCTGCGCACAGTAGGCACACATGTGGCTGCACACAGTAGGCACACACGGCTGCACACAGGCACTCACACGGCTACACACACATACACACACACACTCAAATTCAGGTGCCCCAAGGTGCACATGTGGCCCTGACTGCAAGGACACAGCTGCCCTGGTCACGGTCAGCTGCCCACAGCTGCACCCGCCATGAGTTCCCAGCAGGCTCAGGACCAAGTCGGAGGCTGAACTGAAGTTCAGGGCCTGGAGCTGCCCCTCAGGCCTGGCAGATCCACACAGGCCCAGGATCACCTGCTGCAGCGGGCAGGGGACTCCCGTCCAGGGCACCCACAGGAACCCCTGGGCATGGGCAGGGAGACCACGTGCCACCCAGCTCCCTGCTCACCGTCTGGGCCGGGCGCACACACCCTGGCTGCCTCCTGGAGGTGGGTGTGTGTGACTCTGGCACCGACGGTCCCGCCACAGCCTCAGAGGCTCCGGACGCTGGAGATGCTGGACAGCGGCTCCCGCATACGAAAGCTGAGGGACCGGGAGCCCCGGAAGCTGTCCCTGGGCCTCAGCGAGCTGTCGGTGGTGGAGGCTCCAGAGTGGGCCTCAGCGGCCCGGGCTAGGCAGTCCCCAGGTCCCCGCAGGCCCAGCCAGAGGCACCCACAGCAGAGGAAGGCCAGCACGGCCCGGCACACCTCGCGGCTGCGGAAGGAGTAGATGAGCGGGTTGATGGCCGAGTTGAGCACGGCCAGCGCCAGGATCCAGTCCATGCCCCGCAGATACTCCTGCGCCCAGACGTTGGAGCCAAAGGTGTCGGCCAGCAGCAGGCCAAAGAGGGGGCCCCAGCACACCACGAAGGCCAGCAGGATCATGAGCACCGTCTTCAGCAGCCGGCGGGCCTTGCGCCGGGCGGGGGCGCGCGCGGCCTGCTGCCCGTTGGTCCGCACCACCCGGAAGATGGCCCCATACAGGGCCAGGATGGTGGCGAGGATGCCGGCGAAGACCACCACGCAGAAGAGGATGTAGTCCTTGGAGTAGAGGGGCAGCAGGCTGGAGCAGCGCGGGAAGGCGCACACACAGTTCCAGCCCAGCAGGGGCAGCAGCCCCAGCAGCCCCGCCAGCAGCCAGCAGAGGCCGATGAAGCCATAGACGCGGCCCGTCTTGGTGGCCCTGCTCTCGGCCACTGGCCGCACCATGGTGGCGAAGCGCTCGCCCGCGGTGAAGAGCAGGCTGAAGGTGGAGGCGGCCAGGGCCGCGAAGAGGAGGCCCTCGCGCAGGAACCAGTGGGCGGGGGCCAGGCGGAAGGTGCGGGCCCCCGACAGCAGCACGTTGGCCAGGTAAGCCATGCCCGTGAGCAGGTCGCTCAGCGTGATGTTGACCAGACAGTAGTAGACCCAGCGCCGCGAGCGCATGTGTGTGGCGATGGCCACCAGTACCAGGAGGTTCTCCAGCACCACCAGGCAGCCGGCTGCCACCGAGAGGCCACGCAGGACCCCCAGGCCACCGTCCTCAGGGCCTGCGCGCCCCACCAGCCGGCCCGAGTGGTTGTAATGCAGGATGATGAGGCGGCTGTGTCCTCCGGCCGCCAGCTTGTAGCAGGCCTCCAGGGGCTCGGCCGGGGACCCCGTGGTGTTGTTCATGGCCTCCCTAGGGGCAGACTGACGCCCAGAGCAGGGTGGAGCTCACCCCGCCTGGCCTTGGTTTCCTGTTGTTTGAAATTTCCTGTTATGTTCAAGGTACCCCCAGGGTGGGGATGAGGCCCAGGGCAGGGAGGGGCATCCCAACGGTCGCTGGCTGTCACTGGGCTCCCGGAGGATTCAGGGGACACCCTCTGCCTCGACACCCCATGCCCGTGCCCCAGCCGCCCCTGCTGGTCCTCGAAAGCAGAAGAGGAGTGGGCCACAAAACTGAGAGTCACAGCCCAGAAATGCAGGCCACCTGTCCCCC
>PVKS010032254.1:0-22725 GCA_004027875.1 Aplodontia rufa | reverse complement strand
GCACTTCTGTCTCTGGTGAGATTTGTTTCCTCTTCCTGAGATGAGCTGCCTTCACAAGAGAAAATGCCCTGTTTTTAGGAGGAAAGGGAGAGGGCAAAGAGTTCTTCCTGCATCTTCTGCTTCTCAGTGGCTTTCAGCTCTAAATAATTCTTATGCCAAAGTGGCATGTTTGAAGGCCATGTTTTGATCCCTTTCAGTAACATAATACACTTGTAACTATTAATGTGGATTCAGAGTGCTTTTCCTTACTGAGTCTCAGTTTATTTTCTATAAAATGAAAGCAATGAATTAAGATGGTATCTGTTCTTCTAAGGTCTCAGATTTTATTAGGAGACTTAATTTTATTCACCTGGTCTAATGATTTTCACATTTACAGAAGCTGTAAACGTACCTGGATTTCTAATAAAGGGCATGTTCCAGATATTATATAGAAAATGTGCAGATTTATCATGGAGGGGTTTAGCTTAAATAATTTATTTATGAAAACTATCCTTTTATATTCAGTATTCAATTGATTATTTTAACATTCTTGAAACCAGCGGCTCAGTTTTCAGTATAACTGAAGTTGTACATTTAAAAAAAACAGAATTGTATCAAAGTTGGTTTATTGAATATAGCAAAATATTGTCCATCTGATCACAACATCACATTCATGTGGTGTAACATTCTAGGGCCCATTGGGATCTGTATTATCCTTGGAGAGCCATTGAGGAATTCATTATTCACACATTATTTGAAACACTGCTTAATGACTAGATATTCTTTGAGTTTCCTAGATTTATGAGCAAGTCAAAATGTATTGATCAAGCATTTTGTCCCAGTTCGTATCACCTACATCATTATTTAAAGTGTCTTTATACAGCAGTGGAAGCAATTACCAATCTAACCAGACTTCAGTAGCTTAGAGTTTGACACAGAAGTTCAAGACAACACAATTAATGCTGCTATTAGGGCCCTAGAATAGGTGGGAAGATCCCACGTAGTTGTCAGGGTGGTGTTGTTTCATTGGTGTGTAAATGCATGTGTTTCAGAGCATTGATATTTTAATAAAGTTTTTCTTTTTTTCTGCTCAAAGACATGATCAGTCAAAAATATAGCTAAAAATAAAATTCAAGTTGCACTTTTATGTTGCTGATCTAAACTAGATCCACGAAGCATTAGCAAAATTGATGA
Organism: Aplodontia rufa; assembly: GCA_004027875.1. Taxonomy (NCBI): domain Eukaryota; kingdom Metazoa; phylum Chordata; class Mammalia; order Rodentia; family Aplodontiidae; genus Aplodontia; species Aplodontia rufa. The sequence continues at coordinate 21,552 of PVKS010032254.1, read as the reverse complement.
GCTTAAATCTGTGTCATTATTCTAACTGAAATATCAAAGCTTGAGGGTGATTCTGCCTTTAGTACCACCGAAATTTAACATGAACAGTACCATTTGAAACAATCACATAATAGGGTCTTTATTGTTGGTTCATTAGAATCCAGAGACACTTTTGCAAGGGATTATTCCCTTCTATTCAGCACAAGTCTTTTCCTTTCTTCTCCCTGACATTGTGTTTTTATCTGAGAAGATTGCTCTGACTGATCAGATGCCAAATACAACATGAGCTTTTTATCTAAATTCTGTAGGGGAAAAAATGACCTGGGAAAGTACCCATTTTACTACTAGAAAAACTTCAGAGTAGAAATTAGAATTATAATATGCCATAGTGTCATATTAAAACTAGGACCCAGTGCCAATGCCATTACAATCAGTTTACCAGGCAGCCATGGAAACAACTCTTTCACTGACTAAATTACTATACATCCCCAAATTTTGGAAGAGAAATCTACACAGATGCAAAATCTAAATAGAACAAAGCAGAGTAAAGATTGGCAATATTCCACTGAATTAGGGCAGTGGAGATAGATATTTTGTGTAATTCAGCCATTTCCTCAATTGCACCCTGACAAGTATTTTATATCATATGAATTCATTCATTCATTTATTCAAGGATTTGTTGAGCATCTACTATGTGCCAGGTTTCATTCTAGAAACATGGGGAATGGTTGTGATCTAAATAGTAAAAAATTCCTGCCAGCAATGAATTTATATTCTTGTTAAAATGGAAAAATAGATTAAAATGAATAAAATAGGTGGGGAAAGGGAGGGAGGATAGGGAGGAATCCAGGGAAACAATCAACAGTGTAGCACACTCTTTACCACCCACCCCTCAAGAATCCAAATAATGCTTATGGAATCATTTAATTCTGGAAAATTCACAATCTAAACATTTATATTGGTTGTAGGTGCAAAATAAAGAAGAATCAAGAGACTGTGATATGGGTAATGTGGGGGTAATTCTGGTTTAGGAATAAATGCATATTATATTGTTAACTTTATATGCATTTATGATTCTACAATAACTCAACTCCTTAATAAAAAAATTTAAAAAAATGAATAAAATACACACTGTGTTATATGCTTATTCATGTTGTCAGAGGGAAAGTACCAGAAAAGCAATAAGGCCTCAAAGGCTAGGCAGTGCTTCAGTTTCAATAGAATGGTCTATTAATTAGCTTTCTGTTACTATAACAAAATAGCTGGCATAATTACTCTAGAAGAGAAACATTTTTTTTGGTTCATGGTTTTGGAGATCAAGGGACCCACTGCTTTGAGCTATAATTAGGCAGCATATCATGCTGGGAATGTGTGGTGGAACAAAGCCACTCACCTCCTCAACCTGGACTCAAAGGAGGAAGAAGAAGGGGCCAGGGACCACAGTCCTCTCTGAGCTCACACCCTCTAACAACCTCTCACAAGGTCCCAGCACCTCGTGCTTCAAGCATTTCCCAATAGTGTTACCTTGGAGACCAAGCCTTTAACACAAAAGCCTTTGGGGGATACTTATTTAAACCATAGCAAATGGCCAGGAAAAATTGCATTCAGAATGTAACTTTGAAGGAGTTGAGGAATTGAGCTACGTGAATAATTGAGGAGAAATTCGATCAAAAGAGTGAACAGCAGAAAGGGCCTGAGTAGAGTGTCTTGAGGGTCTAAGACCAGCAAAGACGACCATGCAGTTGGAAAAAAAAATGAGGTGAGCAGTTGGACAAAAGGCACCGGAGCTAACTGGAGGGTCATTATAAGGTTTTTGTCTTCTAACGTGAGAGACGTAGGAAGCTTAATGGAATGCTGGGCACAAGAGTGACATGATTTGCTCTGGCCACTCTATAGAAAATAAACTGAGAGATGAGGAGGAGGCAGAAATAGGGGCTCCGAAGAGCTGCTGCAGTAATCCAGGGAGTAGGTGGTAACGGCTCGGGTGAAGGGTGGCTATGGAGATGATGGGAAGTGTTTATATTTTGAGTATACTCAGGAGCTAGAGCCAGCAGGATGCATCATGGGACTTGGTAAAGTTATGCAGCAGGAAAAGAATCAAAGCCTAATGGTGTAAGCCTGAACATTCGAAAGATGGAGTGTTCTGTACTGAAAAGAAGGTGAATGTGAATGAAGCAGCTTTGGGTGACATTCAAGAGTTCAGTTTTAGACTTGTGAATTTCAAAATAATGACTACACATCTAAGCAGAATTGTGAGAAGTGAATTAGATACCAAGTCTGAATGTTAATGAACAGAGTTCTTTTTCCAGCTAAATCTTAAATAGTAATTATTAATAGCAACTTTTATGCAAAAAGTGCTTATTTAAGAACAGAATGGAAGCACGTGAATCCCAACTTTAGAAAGTACCGCCATGCTGCATGAGGCTGCAGGTTTTGGAAGATCAGGTGGCCCTCTCCTCCTCTCTTTCCTGGACTTTTGCATGTCTTAGCACATTTACTTTGTTTTCATTTCCGCCACTCAATTTCCTAGCCCTGTGACACATGACTCTTGATTGCAGCAATGTCAGGCAGATATGTAAGCATGACTTTCCATCTTGGCTACCAACAGCTAACGAAACCTTCTTCCTGAAGAGAGAATCTGTTAGGCCAGCTTAAGTGTCTCCTCCCTGATCTAGTAGTAGATGATTGGAGGGGAGAAGAGATATCAGTTTCCTAGAACACTTAAATCTAGATAATTAGAAAAATTTTCTCTACAGATTTGTTTCCTCTGCTTTTGTGTTATGTCCATAACCTTATAATTCCACTTGAATGAATAGTTTAAATACCCCCAAGTCACCAAAACTGGCTGCTGATCTGAATTTCGAACTTCGTATGCATAGAGTTACATTAAATAAAATGATATAAAGGATTTAAAAAGTGATCTTTAAGAAATAACTAAAACAATACTATTTCCCAATTCTAATGAGTGTTTTAATCACTCATGATCTTCTTGGCCCTTGTTTATTGGACCATGTCAGGACATTAGAAGCAGTTGTGTGCCATGAATCTGGATCTGAGGGGCAGATGGGGATTTGTGGAATTTGCTGATCTTTATGGGTGAAATATTCCAATATGGTCATTTTCAAGCTACCAGTGTGATATCAGTGCCTGCAGAAAATGGGTCAGAGGAGTACCATATCTGCTTATCAGTGAGCACAGCATACCACTGATAATGTCCACCTCCCCACCCTCATATGCAGTAGATCTTATATTCCTCTTTCCCACCAAATATGGAAATACTCACACTGGAGACATGCAGTTGAGAGGCATTAATCGTCCATGATTTTTAAAGACATGTGACTGAATGAGGGTAAGGGAATTCAGACTTCCAATATGATCCCAGGTCAGCGGACGAGGATAAATCCTTAAAAGACAGAGAAGTGGTTCAATAAGGTCAGAGGAAACTAGAGGGTTGATTTGACTGGAAACCCTGTGCCCATCGTTCCAAATGAGGTTGGAAAGACAGGAAGGGGTCAGACTTTCAGGGTCTCATGGATAAAGTTCAGAAATTTTTGTTTATCAAAAGCTAGTAATAATTGCTTTATTACTTGAGTTGGAAATATTTATCATGTTACAAAGATTTTAGTTTGTCTCACTTTAGTTCCAGCATCCAAAATATGATTTCTTTATGAAGTTCAGTTTATTCAATCTTATTGAGTTGGTCAATGTGCCAAAAAATATTAAAAAGAAGCTTTTCATTGGATGAATGAAAGTAATGATTTATTTATTTATTGCTCTAAACATGAAAAATTTCTGTATTCTGGAGAAAAATGATATATTATAAAACATCATGATAAATTTTAAATATAAACAAATGTTAATATGGACAAGTAATTCATTTATTTCAAAAGTAGAAATTGGCATAACCCAGGGTAAATGGCATTATTTAAATAGGTCATAAAGATTTTTCTCCATACCTACTTTACCTTCATTTAAAGGAAACACAATCTGAAAGTGTAAATGAACAGACATGTAAGATTTAAAATCTTTCTAAAACTCAGAAACATTTGTGTTTGTTACATATTCTGTCTATTGGACTATTCTATTAGATTTTAAAATGAGCAGCTAAAAATGAACCCTCAAAATATGCATAGTTAATTTTTATTGCAGGAAAAAAAAACCACATTTCTTATCACCCTTCTCACATAACTATTAAGCTGGTTTCGTGTTGGAGTCATAGAATGATCTCTAAAACTGAAGAGCCAGTGAGTGCGATTTGTGAATAACAACAGTTTCGGACGATCCCTATCATCTGTCACCACACATTGTCATCTCAGCTGGGCAACTCTGGCAGTATTGCGGCGGGCTATTGTTTGCGGAGAAAGCTAATATTAGGAGGAGATGTGATAAGAATGCCTTTAAAAAAAAACTAATTGAATGCTATCTGCTTTTTGGCACTAGTGTCTTGTATCTCATTGCAGTTTATCGCTTTCGAGTCCTTTATTCAGTCTTTTTATAAAATCCCATTATTTAAAAATGCAGGGCAGAGTGATGGCATGTAAGGAGCTTTATATATTAGTCTGATGCTCAATGATAACCCTTTCTTCTCTACTACTGAACAAATGGGCAAACCTGCGGAAAACCAGGTTCACTTCTAATATTTTCCAAGTTTTCATAGGGAAAAGCAAATTCAAAAGGTGTGAAAACATCATGAAACGGTGGGTCAGGAATAATTCTATTAAATCATGTACTTTCTAATGTTTTTCAGCTAATTCTAAGATAGAGTAAAAATATTAATTGTTGAATCAAAGTTTTTATTTTATGATTTTTTTTCCATGTTTTTAGTATCCTTGAAAATTTTCATACTAAATCATTGGAAATACAAAATACTCAAATATTTCCCTTCTGGCCCTCTCAGTGAAAATGGAATAGACATTTGTTCATTTCATCAAATGATTTTAATCTTGCAGCATAAAATTCTGTTTGCTGAGGAAATTCCATACTTTGATCTTGAAATATGAACTTGGAGAAAGAGTCGATTAATTAAATTACAATATGTAGGAAAACCACAATTGGTAGGAAGAGAATTGCAGTGGAAATTATTATATTCTTGCAAACGTCTGGGAGGAAACCAAAGTGTAAAGATTGCCTTACTTCATTCCATAGAATTAAATTAGACTGACACACTTTAAAACTAATGTTGAAAATAATTTGAGAGTGGCAATTGTTTAGTGTTTATTTTGTTTTGTTTTATTTTTTTCCAAACCCCTTTCCAATTGTCAGCCATCCAGAAACCAACAAGTGAGAGTTAACCTACTTGTGGGGTGAACTTTCTGCTCTGATTGTGCTTCTCGGGTTTAGCCATGGTGTTCTGGGACTTGGATGTAGTTTGTGCTCCCTCTGCCTCCTCCTTTCTTTCTGCAGGGAAGGAAGACAAGAGCTGAAGTATCAGATGGCCTGTAGGCGCCCCTCTATGTAGTAGCACAAATACCAGCTGAATGTATTTTTGGTCAGGTACAAAGAAACAAATGGCTGTTGGTTTTCCCAAATGTTGTTTACCCTTCTGATTTTCTTCCCAACAACCATCATGTATAAATATGTATGGTGTTTATTTTAGTGTGCAGCTGAGAACAAACAAAGCAAGGTACTCTGGTACCAATCTGATATGAGGTTATTGAGCTTTTATACTGAATGGATTTGGGACTAACCTAATGACTCCTTCTGGGATAAATTTTGCTGAAAAAGAATATTCAAAAAGATTTTTATGTGTGTGTGTGTGTGTGTGTGTGTGTGTGCATGAGAGAAAGAGAGAGAGAGGGAAAGAGATGTGATTCTCAGTACTTAAACTTGTATGAAGTTTTGTGGCAGAGCAAGGGCCTTAGAATGATTTTGGCCTCTGGTTTTTATGTATGTCTTGAAGACATCTACATTTTGAAGCAAATGGCAACTATGAGGTAACATACATATACCCTTTCTGAAACAAAATATTCAGGGCAAGGGTCAAGAAGAAACAACAGCAAGAGAAGACAAGAGTGTTAATGCCAGCGGTATCCTACCAGGGGAGAAAAGTATGGCTATGGAAAGCAGAAACATGGCAGGATTGCAGCAGTTGGCATTAGCACATTCTAGTTTAAATACATCAGGAAAGCAGGTGTGTTTCTTTTCGTTAAGAACTTCATTGTTAAAAATGTCCTAAAATTAAAATATGGACATTGTGCTTCCAAATTTTTTTTCAAAATGATATTATCATTTCTAAACTGAAATCAAAGGGGTATGGTAGACTTGACTGTCAAAATGGTTTTGAAAGATAAGTTTGGAGTGGAGTAGGGAAGAAGGAAGTTGGGATGAACAAGATGGACTATGTTTTAGACCATTTTTGGGTCACTATAGCAACATACCTGAGGCTGGATGATTTACAAAATAAAGAAATATGCTCCTCACAGTTCTAGAGGCTGAATTGCCCTAGACGGTGGGAATGCATCTTGGAACGGCCTTCTTGCTGCATCATAATGTTGCAGAGGGCATCATCTGGCAAGACAGAGTATGCAAAACAGCTCAATTATACAGCAAGACTTCCGGTGCAATGAACCCATCCTCTCAATAATGGCATTAATCTATCCATGAAGATGGATCATTCTTGACACCTCTTAAAGTTTCCATCTCCTGGTACCAGCACAGTGGCTATTGAATTTCAACATGATTTTTGAAAAGGACCTTCAAATCATAGCAGATGAAAATGTATGAAGACGCAAAACTAAGATCCCAGGAGCACTTCTGTCTTAGAAAGGCATCAACTGCTGGAACTTCCATCACTGAGAAGTAATGCAATTTAAATAACAATGTATCAGTCAAGGGTTCCATTGGGAAATGAAATGTACACTAAAAAATGTTAAGAAATATGGATTTGATACAATAAATTACTTTAAAACATTGTCGGAGGGCTGAAGGGTGAGTGGATCTCCAGGAGTGACTCTTGTCTTCCAAAAGCATTGCCACTGTCGGAGCTGCCACTGGACCTGAGTTCAAGAACTCTCTCCAGTAGCTGGTCCAGAAATCAGGATGAGATGTGAAATCCGAAACTGCTGCTGTTGCAAATGTTGCTGGTCTCCCAGGAATCTAGCTAACAAACTTTGGAACACTGCAGCAGAGCAAACTCACTTCTCGTAGACTTTGCCTGTGGGCAGCAGGAACTGAAAATCCAGTGGCTGGTAGGGCAGGGCAGAAGAAAGGTCTCCACCTCACCTCTGCCTTCCACATGTTATGTAAATACAGCTAATTCATGGAAGGCAATTAATATCCCAAATCTTAGATGCAGGAGCATCTCAGAAATATAGTTGGTTTTTTAAAAAAATTAATTTCTGGCTACTTTGGATTTAGAAGTAACATGTAATGGAGGAGTCAATGTATAATACCCACTACAGATTCAAAATCCAGGAATAGAAAGCATCCACTAATACTTTGTGTAGTTATTTTACATTCTGTGATGTGATAAAGCAAATGTGTGGTTGGAGTTGGGTGAGGAAGGCAGAATTTACTTTGGCTGAAGGGCAAAAAGAAATGCATGCAGAAACAAGAAAACTGGGGGTTTTATTTCCAACCTGATGTAATGCGGCTCTTCACTCTCATTGGAGGAGCTCAGGGGAACATTCTACACAGTTGGCTAAGGTAAGGTAAAGGCGGGTACAGAGAGGAAGTAGGAAGCAACTGGAGAGGTAGGCATGTATCAGTGCAGGTCACCAGAAAGAGGCATGCACCAGAAAGGATCAAGGGAAAGAGGTGGGCGTACACAGGAGAGGGAGTTACCATCACTTCGGGTTGCGGGAGATTTAAAAATGGAGGAAGGGTATATTGTGTTACAGTCTTTTCACTTTGACAGAAAAGAAAAACAAATGTTACAGTTCCCCCCTCTTATATGATCCACATAAACTCTTTTCTTCAAATTCTGATAACAATTTTTGACATTTATTTTTGACTATATTGGATACAGGAGGATTTATTTGGTCTATAGCTGAAAGTTGTTTAGTGATAGCAGTCCATCTCGGAACAATATCCTCTGTATATCTAATCAGAGTTTCAGCCCCAATACAATAATTAATAGGAAGGTAATAAGTATGATTATTTCTTTCCACATTATTTTATCAGTTATGTTTAGTTCCTCAGTGATTTCTTTTACATAATTATAAGTTCTTATTGATTATCTTCAACGTAATCCATTATGATGGACCACCAAAGGGAAATGGTCTTGAAATTTGCTGTTATCTGAGTGTTAGCTGCTGACTCATAGGGGTCAAATGATCATCGAGAAGAGAGATTCTCTTCATTTTCAGAAGACTGGGGTTGATTTAGTCTGAGAAATGTCAGGGTGTGAGTGATAGCCAATTGAACCAAAATACAGTTTCCACTCCAATGGGCAGGTAAGATCTCAAGCAAAGGCCTCCCACAACACCACCAGATACTGGCTCTGGCTATAGCAGGCACTGTTTGATTCTGTATCTCCTCAAATGATCAGCCTTCCTGGCACCCAAATACATTTCTCAAGAAAGCCAATTGTTCCACCACCTAGAGAGGCATGAGGTGTAATTGGTTCTGAGGGAAGGAGGTTGCATGATCTTTGGGGGCTCTGTTTTTGACCCTTTGTTTCTGGGAACAACAGTGATAGGTTTTTTCAAGAGTTATTTCCCAAGGCCGTCCTTTCCTGAAAGAGGGGTATCATGCAACTCATGCCCATGGAATCTGAGGTTCAGTCGAGAGGGAATGGGACCACTTGAGCTATCTGCCCTCCTGTTGTGCAAGCATAAAAGTCATTTTTATTTGATGTGCTAACAAAATAATTAATCCCTTTTACCCAGGTTTTTGCCCCATCATGTCCAATTTCTATTTTAAGAATTTGTTGTAAATCTTTTACCTCCAAGGTAACTTTGGTAATATCATTATTAGGTTTACAGAGATTAACTTCTCCAGAACATATTGGGCAATGATATTCATTTGTCCCAGGTAGTTTCTCCTTACAGGGGAGCATCTGGTAAGCATGAGTGTTAACAACCAGAGGAGACATGGTCTGAGGTACATTAATGATCAGCTTTCAAGATATAATTCCCAATATCATGAACATTATCCAAGTCTTTTTTGAGTTAGTTTGGCGGGGTCTGGGTGCTGAACTGAGATTCATTGTCTTTTACAATTAGAAGTTGAGAACTCTTTATATATGTGTAGTGAATCCAAACTTGTTCAGCCATCTGGACAACTGTCTCGGTTGTAAGCAGGACTTGATAAGGCCCTTCCCAAGCAGGATCCAGCTTATTTCTAAACCTGGATTAAGGTGTGAGTATACAGGGAATTCCAGAGGTGGTATCTGTGCCATGGAGGCCCTGTAATATCGATGATGATAAGGTAGAAGAAAGCCCTAATATATATTTTTTGATAAATTGATCCTTTGTTTCAAAGGTGGGAAAACCCATTGTTTTTCCTAATTATCATAATCTGTATAACAGTTCATATGGTGATAAGCCTATTTATGTTCAGGGAGCTGTTTTAATTCATAGGAGATTGATGGGGAGGCACTTAGTCCAGGGGAACTTTGTCTCCAGCCTCGGTTTAATAATTTACCTCTTTGAGTTTGATTCATTCTCTCCATCTTACCCAAGGAAGGAGGGTGCCAGGGAGTCTGATACTCCTAATTTATGTCTAAGATTTTCATAAGTTCTTTAATAACATTTGCAGCAAAGTGACTTCAATGATCTGAATCTATCTGCTAAATCAAATCTCAGAATTATTGATTTCAATAAGACCTTAGTTACATTGCTAGCAGTAGCACTGGACAAGGGGATAGCTTCTACCCAATTAGTCAAATGATCTGCTATTATAAGCAAATATTTTGGATGCCCTATTTGAGGCATCTCATTATGGTCAATTTGGATGCTTTGGAAGGGTCTTAATCCAGGATTTCTCGCTCTTGGAAGCTGTTTCTGTAAAGCTTGTTTATTAACCTTTGTACAGGTGATACAGCCTGCATTTACTTATTTGGCAAATACATAAATTCCCATGCATCCATATATTCTTAGTTTAACATCACACATGGCCTGTGGACCCCAATGGCTTCCTTTATGTAAATGGGTGATCATTTCCCTTACTATTGGGTTTTGTGAGCAGCTCCTTACTATTGGGCTCTTGGTACTACCTCTTTGTGTAAAAGAGTCCCTGACCTTCTTCATCCCCATCAAAGGATATGAGGGATGTCACCTTCTCTTCCTTTGCCCAATCAGGACATCCTCTCTTGAAATGTCCTTCTTTCCCACATTTATAGCATTTATTCATTTTTCCTCATTTCTGTGATTCCTTGGCTTGTGGTTCCCTAGAGTATCTTGAATGAGACCCTTTTTGTTTCCTGTTTCTAAGGCTAAGATTTGCTATTAGTTACCAAGTATATTTTTAACATTTCTTTCCCTAAGGTGTCATAAGTATTAAACCTGGAATACTTCTCCATTTGTTCCTCTAATCTATTTAAAATTCCATTGGCCCTTCATCTCTCCCTTGGAATACTTTATAAGCTTTGGAAAAATTTTGGGACCAGGGGACTGCCTCTTTTACCCCTTTTATAATTAAGTCTCTGAGGTCACTCATATGTTCCCTGTGCACTTCATTGTTACTATCCCGGTATGGTTCTTCAACTGGACATTTTACCTTAGCAGATGGAGCTCTTGATGCAGTTGGGTGTTTGTGTTCCCTGGTCCTCATTGCTGATCTCCTAATCATTGCCCTTTCTTCTTTGGAGAATATAATACTTAAAATAGGCATGAGTTCAGACCATGTGTAGAGTTGAGGACTGAGAAATTGTTTTAATTGTTTAGCTACTCCATGTGGGTCCTGTAACAAAGATTTTAATTCCCGCTTTAAGTATCTTACCTCTGAGCTAGTGCAAGAGGCATTTACAAATCCAATATTACCTTCTCCTAGAGGAACCTCACATAAAGGAGAAAAGGTGGAGGGGGAGGAAAGGGAATCTGATTTTTTTTCTCCCTGTGGAAAAGGGACATTTTTGAATATCCTGTAGGCATTATACTAAATCCCTTTTTAATCTTGGTAGGGAAGGGTATGAAGTTGGAGAAGCGACAAAAGCCACTGCAGTTGCCTCTGGTTCCTTCTCACCCTTTGTTGGAACATTCCTGGATGCAGGAGATGAGTTTTGCCCTTGGATGGATTAGAAATGGATGGTGGGGGAAGATAAGTTAAGTGTCCCATTCATTTGGGTTTCATTGTTTTTGTTGATTTTAAGAGGGTAGATGACTTTAGGGCCCTCTTTCCAATAGAGGGCATATTCTATTTCTTTCCTATTGCTAGGGCCTTTATTACTCATATGTTCTATTAATAATTGGCATATTAAATCCTCATTTGCCCCAAACCTTGGCCAGTACACTAATTGATTTAGGATAGGTTCTTGAGTCCAAGTAAAGCAACAATATCCTATCATCTTTGATTTTCCTTCATTTATGTCATAGGATTATCTTCCCAATATTTTCACATGTAGCCCATGAGAAATTTCCATGTCTTTCCGCTACTAGCATCCTGTTTCTCTAGAGCAGAACTTTTATTTCCCATTCCATTTCTCTCTGGGTATGATTCTGGGTTTCTGAGTCCAAAAAAAAAAAAAAAAAAAATAGTTATTTTTCTTTACTTGAGGTCTGTTATAACCTCTTAATTCCCCTGCACTGTTGCTCCTGGGTTGTTGGCTTTGTGAATTTGGAGTTTGCCGGCTCACCCTGTGTCACAGACATATGTCAGACCCACTCAAATCAAGCCCTATGGGATGCCTCAACTGCAAAGGCAGTATTTCTCTTTTCCTTCAAGTTTTAGAAAAAGATTTTCCTACTGTTGTTTCATTAATAAGATTGCTTGATTTTCATGATCCTGGCTCAGGCCCTTCCCTACATTGCTAATCCACCTTTGACTTTGAGTTTTCTCAGCCTTGGGGGTTGCTGCTCTCCACCCTTGAGGCCACTATAACAAGACAGTGGGATGCATCCCCCGTTGGAAGAGGGAACCTTGTCATACCCCCTACCCAACAGGTGACTTAGAGAGCCCCATGTTGGGTGCTCAATGTTAGAAATACCAGGCTTTGCAATAAAGCAAACAAATTGTTGGAATTGGATGAGTAAGGCAGAATTTACTTTGGCCGAAGCCCAAAAAGAAGTGTGCACAAAAACAAGAAAACTGGGGGTTTTATTTCCAACCTGCTCTGATTGGGGAGCTCATGGGTACAATCTACATGGTTAGCTAAAGTTTGGTAAAGGCAGGTACAGAGAGAAAGAAGGTGGCTACTGGGAAGAGGGGATGTCACTGGAAAGAGGTAGGCATGTATCAGTAGAGATAGCTGGAAAGAGATGGGTGTGTATCAGAAGGAGTTGCAGGAGAGAGGTGGGCATAAACAAGGGAGGGAGTGGCCATTAGGAAGAGGAGGATTTCAAAATGGAGGTAGGCTATATTGCAGTACAGTTTTTAGTTTGATAGGAAAGAAAAACATAAATCTTATAATTCCAATTCCTGGACCATTAGTAAAATATTTATATAAAATATAAATATATATATATGTGAATTATTTATACAAATATATAACATCTTGAAAGAGCAATGTACAGTCTGTTGATAGTCTAAATTCCAATCCTGATCTTGCAAATCATTAAGAAAATATCTTTTATCAGTTATTTAACTTTTGTAAATCCTTTTCCTCATCCTTAAAATAAGAATTTTAACAGTAGTATCTCATAGGGTCAGTGTCAAGAATGGATAAGAAAATACATGTAAAGTGTTTATATAATGTGATTAATTACTCATTTTTCACTGATGTCATTATTGTTGTTTTCTGGAGTTGTTTACTTTACCTACACAGCATAGGTTTGAATCTGGTTATGGAATACTAACAATGTCATTGTGAGTTAAAATTTCTATGCCTCAATTTCCTTATGTAAAAGAATCAAGGTTATGATGCTGTTGTATAGGGCTGTGATTAAGAGATGAATAAAATAATGCATATAAAATGCTTCGTAGTGTTTGATACAACATGAAATCTAAGACTTAAAAAAATTAAATTTAGCTGAGTGCAGTGGTGCACACCTATAATACAAGCAACTCAGAAGGCTAAGACAGGAAGATCACAAGTGCAAGGCCAGCATCAGCAGCTTAGCAAGACTCTGTCTTTAAATAAAAAATGAAATATAGCTCAGTAGTAGAGCCTTCCTGGGTTTAATCCTCAGTACTTCCTGAAAAAATTAATTTAGTTTTACTGAATATGCTTTACCAATATCGATCTAGTCAACATTTTCTTAGAAGATTTAATACAAGGACATCATTTTTGCATGCTCTGAGAAGCATCTCTTACCTTTTCTGTTTGTTATATTTTATAGATACAGATTACATTGCAAATTTTTTCAGGCATGAAGCTATCTATATTGGTATGCAGTATTCATTGGATATATAAATATGTGTGTTGTATGTAAAATTCTTGCTACCAATACAGAAGATGTCAAGTGATAAAAATTCTAGGATGTTGCACCACGAATTTTGCCTTTTAAAATGAGCGAACTATGAGTATAGGATAAGTTTGAAAAGAGAAATATAATTGAAAAGATGACTACAGATAAATTTTTTTAAAGTTAGGTTGCATATAAGAAAAAAAATTTCAAGTTATACCTGGCATATTTAAGGAAAAGCATCCAGTTTGGAAGACTGCTTAATTCAATAGAAAATATTATGTGATCAGAAAAACCAACTTGCATTTAAATTCCCATTCTGACGCTTACTGTCTAGATGACCTTACCATGCTGGTAAATTTTCTGCGCTATAAATATTTCTATTATGGGGCTAACTTATAGTGTTCTCAGAAGATTACACATAAGGTTACACATACTTGGATGCACATTAACTTAGCAGGCATACCTTCTGGAGTCTCTTTTATTCTAAGATTCAGAGATTATTATAAATTAAACAACTATTTTTTTAACATGGAGCTCCTCAGTCAGAGTCTATCAGTCTGAAGCCAAGAATACACTTTAGGTTATAAAACAAGAGGTAAATTCAATGGAAAGATAAACTGAAGAAATTCAGCAAAACTTTGAAATAATGAAAGCATATTTATCTGAAATTTTAGGTGATTTTGAAGTATGATTTGATTGGCAGCTGAAGGCTCTGTGATCCTTCCAGTGGGTTGAAACCCAAGTTTTGGCATTTAGTAACTACTTGATCTTGAGTAAGTTACTTGTTAGCTTCACTTTCCTTATTTTAAAATAGGAATTAAGGACTTAACACAAAGTTGTTGAAGAATGAAATAAGTACCTGGTCCCCAGTGAGTGTTAGTGAATGTTAGCTATTATTATCTTTATCATCATGATAGTTAAGCATCTGCTGCAGATTTCAAACTAATCGATCAACCACTGAAGTGTCTGATGTGGATAGTCAGGTAAGTGAATTATCCCTTTATTAAAGAAGTCAAATTCTCTTCATGTTTATGCTTTTATTTGGAGATTAGTCATCTATGGTGACTCACAATTTTACAATTACTTAAAATATTATTGAATTTGAAAGGTAATACAAATACAGTGAAGTGGTTGAAGATGAATAATTTGACAGTATTTATTCTGTGTGCCTAGAATATACAGTCACATGTGCATAACAACTCTTTTTAGTCAACAGTTGGCTGCATGTGTGATGGTGGACCCATAACAATATAATGGAGCTGAAAAATTTCTATTGCCTAGTGATATGACACCATGATACATTTGCTCGTGTTTCTGATGATGCTGATGAGAACAAAACTATTATACCACCAGGCATATAAAAGTGAAGCGCAGTATGGTTTATGTGTTTACTGTATTTTCATCAGTATTTTAGAATGTTCTTCTAATTATAAAAAAGTGAAATGTAGAGCAGTGAGCCCTATTATGCCAAGAGTAGTCTCATATTTCCAGTATTTACTGAATCCCTTACTTGAATCAAAAGGCCACAGGGAATGATTGACCTATACCATCTAGGTTTGTTTAAGTAGACTCCCATGGTGAAAAAAAATTGCCTGACCACTCATTTCTCAGAACGTATCTATGGTCTTAAGCATTGTGTATATTTGTATTAATTCATTTAATCAACACAACTATAGGTAGCAATATAGGTGTTTTCTCCAGTTTACAGATGTAGAAACAGAAGCATGAGAAATTTGTTATTTCAAGATAACACAAATATAAGCAGCGGAGTGAATATTCAGACCAAGGCAGTATTCCCCAGAGTGAGTTGTCAAAACCAACCTGCAGTGCCGCATCTTTAACTCAAACTCTAGTGTAATGCTGCTTCAAGTTTCATTCACAGTCCTCTGCCTAATTGGACATAGTTACTTTATTCTTCCAAGCCTCAGTTTCCTTATCTATACAAGGAAATCATTAAAAATTATTAGAAAGTTGGGGAATTTTATTCTCCAGAACTCAAGAATATTGGAATAGATGGATAATCACTTAAACATCAGCCATTATAGATGAAATATGTCTTTTCAGAAAGTTGTATGAAAGAAAGAGAAATGTAGGGTGGGGGCAGCATTTCAGGAGTGTACACAATGAAGATAGAGACTAAGGAAGGATCATGACAATGGAATAATTCTTGATGTTTGAGTGTGGGAGTGGAAGATTTTTAGCAGATGCCATGAGTGGTAAAATTTGGAGGATAGTGACAGAAAGAATTCATTGACTTGGTATTGGGCAGCATTGAATAGAGAAATAAATGGACCATATGTTTTAAGTGGGTATGTAAAATACTGACTACTGAAAAGAAAAGTTTTCTAAAGATTATTTTGAAAGAATTTGAATTTAAATTAAGATGCTACATCTTTGACATTTTCTTAAGTTTCAAAATTGGAATTCTCCATCATTAACTTAGAGCTGTGTAAAAGTTATAAAATTATTTATTATTAGTCTATGTTATGCCAGAAATAGTATCACATGGATCCCTAACTTATATTTGGGTTACAATGTGGGAACTGGAACCTACAATTTTAAAATGAATTTGCTGTACTCAGCATTAAAATCGTTCTGTACTTGAGCTGAGTATATTTCCCTTTTTTTTCTTGTTGTAGTCCAGAATGATGTCATGGAGTCATCAAGACTAAACTTGATGGCTCTTGGGAAAATGTCACAATGCCAAAAAGTATGCTAATAATTTTGAAGTCAAAATACAAAATTTTGTTCTAAGAGCCCTGATCAAGACAAGATATGGCAGAAAGAGAGGGAAATTTATTCAGCATCACATAAATTCATGATATTGAAGAAATTTGAAGAAGTACTTCATTAAATTTCCTATTGATTGTAAGTTTTAACTAAGACTCAATGAAGAACTCATTTTTGAAGGATTTAAAATTCTTCTGTTCAGAGAACATCCAAGTAAGATAAACTTAGACCTCTGAGCATGGGAGAATGTCTCCACTACTGTGGAACTTACTTACAGTTCAGTAAATATTTTGGTGTTGGTGTTTTCAATCATTCGTTCAGAGTAACTACAATAATTTTCTTAAAGTTGAGAAATGCATGAAAAGTATCAAATGGAGAAAAATGAATGGTCATGGGGATATGCCACTGATTCTGTGGCGGTGGCCATTCTTGGAAGCAGAGAAACACTAAATATGAAACTTGAAGACCTGAAACTGGGGTTTTACATGGATTCAGCTCCACAAAAATATTTTTTCAGGTGAACTTATTCATTGAGAAATTATTGTCTGAACTTACATGATAGAATAAATCATTGTGAACATTTTAAATTAAATTACTTTAAAAGTTCAGAAGAGCTGGGTGCTGTAATGCACCCCTGTAATCCTAGTGGCTCAAGAAGCTGAGGCAGGAGGATTGCAAGTTCAAAGTCAGTCTCAGCAATTTAGTGAGGCCATGTCTCAAAAAAATAAAAAATAAACAAGGGGGGTGTTAGGGATGTGACTCAGTTGTTAAGTGCCCCAGGGTTCAATACCTGCCAACAAAATTAAATAAGGGTTCAGATAAATAAGTAAAAAAGTGTTTTATAACTTGACTTCTTATGTTAATTTCACTATTTGTTTGGATTACCAGGATTTATATCAACTCAGAGAAATTAACTCATGTCTTTCACAAAGACTTCAAAGTCTTCAATTTTTATTAGCTCATGTTTTCCTATCATGTACTTAAATTAGAAGAAATACAATGAGAAAAAATTGATGTTGAAAATTTGAAATTGCTCTTATATTTTTGCCTCTCATGTCGTTGCTTCAAAACCTCATAACTTGGCCACCACACAGAGAATGAGATTCAGGTAGTAACCCAGGCTACTTCTATATAAACTTGGCTGGCTGGAGAGCTCTTAGTGAGAGTGGATTTTTTCTAAATGGACTTGAAGGATCCGAAGAAAGCTTCTCCCAAAATGAAAATGGTTGGAATGGTTGGACATTCTTTGCTTAATGGTCATAAGTATTGAGTTTTTTTTTTTTTAAGAGAGAGAGGGACAGTGAGAGACAGAGAGAGAATCAATTTTTTTTCATGTGTCCTTCGTTGCTATGACACTTCATTGTGTACATGGTGCTGGGGTTCAAATTCACATCCTTGTGCAAGCCGGGCAAGCACCATAACCACTGAGCCATGGCTGCAGCTCAAGTATTGAGTATTTTAAGAAAAAGTAATCTCTAAACTCAGTTATGTCTTAAAGGGTGTCCTAACCCTCAGTTACCTTTTAAAGGCTATCTTAAGCCCAAATACATTAAAGTCTAGGAATATAAAAATGCTACCATATTAAGAATTCTGTTCTCATACTTCATTACAATAACACCTTCAAGGAGAACAATCATATATTATTAATAATTGTTATATAAACAATTTATAAAATTTGCCAACCAGTCTAAATAAATAGATAAGGAACTAATTTTTAAAATAAAGCTAGAAAATCATATTTATTACATGAACAGTAAGTATACTCTAAAGAAAGAATATAAAATAAAAGATAAGAAACTTCAATTTCATAAAAATTTCAAAAATTTACTGTGAAAAATGTTGTAAATGAATCTAAAAAAATTGATTTGAAGGGGCAATTCATGTTAGAAGGCAGAGGTTTAATCCAATGAACTATTTAAATTGACAACAAGGAGATCATATAATGGTGAAATAGGACAAAATGTAGAGAAAACACTCACAAGACAAAAGCCATCTGCTGTCAAATATAAACTGAAATGCCCCAGGTCACTAGAAGATGAGGTGGATGCAGTGAGAACAAACAGTTTCAGATTGGCCTAAATTAAAACAAGGCAAAAATAAAATAACTACTATTGCTGAATGGGATATGAGCGAAGAATGCTGTCACACTAGTATAAATATGAACTTCATAAAGTTTTAGAACACAACTTAGCAATGTGCATTAAAAATTAATATGCAAGTTTATTTTTAGTATATATACATATACACTTTTGACTGCATTTCATCTTGGGAATCTATCACATGGAAATAATAGAAGCACTATTAAATAAACAGCGAGCTAATTTTCATATATTTGAAGTTTGAAAAAAATGGGGGAACAAAGTAAATGTTAATAGGAGAATATTATGATCCATTTATATCACTGAATATCATGTAGCACTTAAAATAATGAATTAGGTCTGTATTCATTGGCTTAGAGGGATTTCCATGACTAATTCTGAGGTGAAAGAAGTAAAATATGAATTTTATTTCTGTAAAAGTGAAAACATAATCAATATTATTTGTTGAACATTCACTAATCTGTAAGATGCTGTCCAAGAGATTAGTACAGTGAAACAAAGCAGTGAAATGCTGGTGTTGTGAAAGTATAATACCTGCATAATAAAAGACAGGTAAAAGTACACTGTAGCATAGAACTCCTAAAACATGAATAATTAAATACTGCTGTAGTTTCCAATGAATAGCTCTAACAGTTTCTGAAATCCACATGTGGATCAAGATTTGCCTACAACTCAGCTTGTCACTCCTGAGTCTTAGTTTCCCATAATGATGATGATGGCAACCGGTACTAGTAGAAAGAAAAATTGAGATACCCTGAGAACAACACCCAGCACAGCGCCTGCTTTTGCATCAATGCATTGAAGAGCAGTTTTTATTCTCATTGTTGGCTTCTGTGTCTCCTTGACATTCCCGTCTTTTGGATACTTCCTGACTTTTTGACACTACCCAATTTTGGAGTCACATCTTGCCTTAGCTCTGGCCTCACCCTCGAATCAGCTATTTCTCCAAGTGTTCCTGGTTCCTTTTATTGGAAAATGGTCTTTAGAAACCAAGATCTGTACAGTGGATGTGCTCATTACTGCTGAAGTGTCACTGCTCCTGGCACTCTTTCACTCCAGTAATGTATAACACATATGCTTACATACATAAACATAGGAACACATCTGTGATCACACATCCATCTGCATTTTGTCATTAGCCTCCAGTTTCCAGTTAGAGCTTGTTTTCTGAAATCAATTAGGTCAGCCCCTTCTTTTTCTCCACGCCTTTTATTGAGTTGTGATCACTTCTGATGAAACTCCTTGATATGCAGTTTTATACATATTTCATGTTGAACATGTTTCCCTGCTGGAAATCAAACAAACTTCTTTTTATAAGTGGCATTTCTAAATTTTGTATTTTTATGCTGCTCCTGGTATTTATATATGCCATCTAATTTCATTCTCTGTTCTTAATCTGTGCCTGGGCACCCATTAATAATAGACATGCTCTCTCATTTCCATTCATCTACCGAGACATTCTGAATGCAATCTCCTGACCTTGGTGGCCTCCTCTGTGGACCTTGGGAGCCATTCCCTGGCATCCATTCTTAATGTCTGCTATGGTGCCAGTAGTTGAGCACATAGACTCTGTTCTCTCTGATTCCTGATCTCAGGCCTCTTCTAACCAGTCAGCATCCTCTGCATTCCCAGGCCCCCTCAGGATGGTCGGCAATCTCAGTAGGTCTCTTCATACCACATTGCAATGCTGTTTGTTCTCAATGGCTGCAGACCCCTAATCTGGCCAATGTCCCCTGCTGTTGCTGTAGCACTATATTAACCATATGGCTTTTATAAGAAGTTTGAAGCTCCTTTCGACAAAGCTGCCTACTGCTAAATTTGTCCACTGGCTTTAAGTGCATTCCTTCATTGAGATTTCTCTTTTATACACCTCCAGAGAAAGATACAAGGGGATAGGGAGGAGGAATTTAGTGATACATGCCTATAATTCCAGCAACTCTGGAGGCAGAAGCAAAGGGATGGAGGCCAGCCTAAGGCAACTTAACAAAATAAAAAAATAAAATTAAGAAAAGTTTTAGAGATGTAACTCAGTAGTAGAGTGCTCCTGGGTTCAGTTCCCACTAATACACATGCACTTACACACGCACACACACACACACAGCCTGACCTTTTCTTTTTCAAGAATCTATAATCTATCAAGGTCTATCTTTTGTTCTTCCACCAATCTCAATCTGCTAGTTCAATACTTCTTCATCAAGTTGGAAAGGGTTCTTGTCATCACACAGTCTCCCTCACCATATGGCTTTATGTGCAAAGTTTTTCAGATTCTGGTTTCTTGGATCCCCAAAATACCATTAATTCTGAGCAAAGCCATACACCTCCAAGTAGAGGCCTCACTTTTGAAATTATGTTTTTTTAAACTTCTTTCTTCAAATGTGATTGTTTTCTCTGTCCTTTAATTTTTCTGGTTGAGTGATATGCTTATATGGAATATTACAATTCACCTCACTTTAAAAGCTTCCTTTTTTTGCAGATTATCAAAGAAGGATCTGATTATTTAAAACCTCAAGAATAGAGTATTTATTATCTACTTATAATTTTTCCTTGTTTTAAAATTGGTAAGCATCATAAAGTAAGAAATTTATTTTCAGTCAGTCTTCAGGAAGACATTCCTGTTGCCTGAATAGCAGAGTCAGGAGTTAGGAACAAGAGGATTAGGAAGCAAACTTTGAATATTCCAAAACAATTTCCAACTATATACCCACACACAGGTGTACATGTGGATAAAAATGTATATAGGCCCCAGAATAGTCACAGCCTCTGGTCTCCTTGAAAGCAGTCCCAATAAGCATGGCAGTGTCTAGGAATTCTCCTAGGGTCCTTCCTGTGTGCTCATGACTACATCACTTTTGACTAAAGTCTAGAGTTCCATATGTCAGCATCCCACCCCACCTTCCCCTGACCTTAACAGGCATCTACTGCTCTTACTCTGAAGCTCAGAAACTGGGGTGAAAGGGGTGAAAAATTTTTCAGCTTCTGTTCCTGCACCTGTCCAGGTTATAGTGTGGTGAAGACACATGGGCCTAAGTCAACCTGCCGAAGGGAGAAGCCAGAAGCCCCTCTCCTGTCCTTTGTACCACAGCTACCTTGAACCCAGACCCTCATGTTCTGTGCTCTCAGCATCCCAGGACCTTCTGTAGGAAAATAATTTTTCAACTACTCAACTTTTTCCATTTTCTCACGTGAGGCTTTCCTTTCAAAATAATATCCCCCAATATCTTCCAAAATCATGCAACTCAATCAGCTGCTGACACCTTAAAGGACCATGACTAAGACATTTGGCACATTCTTCCCCCCCC
>PVKS010032253.1:0-22716 GCA_004027875.1 Aplodontia rufa | reverse complement strand
CTTCTATTCGGTTCCACTGGTCTTTGGTTCTGTTTTGATACCAATACCATGCTGTTTTTACTACTCTGTAGTATAATTTCAGGTCAGGGATTGAGATACCCCCTATTTCTTTCTTTATATAGAGTAATGTTTTGGCTAGTCTGGGTCTCCTGTTAGTCTGTATGAACTGGTGAATTGCCTTTTCTATGTGTGTGAAGAATGCCATAGGTATCTTGATGGGGATTGCATTGAATCTGTATAGGGCTTTGGGTAGAATGGCCATCTTTATTATACTAATTCTGCCTAACAGTGAGCATGGAATGTTTTTCCATCTACTCAGGTCTTCTGCCATTTCTTTTTTTAGTGTTTGATAATTTTCTTTGTAGAGTTCTTTAACATCCTTTGTAAGGTTAATGCCCAAGTATTTCATTTTTTTGGAAGTGATGGTGAATGGGAGAGATTTCCTGACTTCTTCTTCTGCAGATTTGTTGCTGGAGTAAAGAAATGGTAGTGAATTGCTGGAGTTGATCTTATAGCCAGCTACTTTGCTGAAAAGACCTATAAGCTCTAGGAGTTTTCTGGACGATGTTAGCGGGTCTTCTAGGTACAGAATCATGTCATCAGCCAATAGAGATAACTTCCTCTTTTCCTATACAAATACCTTTGATTTCCTTGTCTTGCCTGATAGCTCTGGCAAGGGTTTCAAGGACTATATTAAACAAGAGTGGGGAGAGCAGACAGCCTTGTCTAGTTCCTGAATTCAGTGGAAATGCTTTCAGTTTTTCTCTATTGAGGATAATGTTGACTATGGGTCTGTCGTAAACGGATCTGACATAGTTAAAGTATCTTCCCTTGATCCATAACTTTTCCAGAGTTTTGAGCATAAATTGGTGTTGAATTTTATCAAATGCCTTCTCTGCATCAATTGAGATGATTATATGATTTTTATTTTTAATTCTGTTTATGTGGTGTATTACATTTATTGATTTGCATATGTTGAACCAGCCTTTTTTTCCTGGGATAAAGCCCACTTGATCATAATGTATTATCTTTTTAATGTGCTTTTGTATCCGATTAGCTAAAAATTTATTAAGGCTTTTCGCATCAATGTTCATCAGGGAAATTGGTCTGTAGTTTTTTTCCTTGATGTGTCTTTGTTGGGCTTTGGAATCAGTGTAATATTTGCTTCATAAAAAGTGTTTGTGAGTGATCTGACTCTATCAATTTCCTGGAAGAGCTTGTAGAGGATCAGAGTTAGTTCTTCTGTGAAGGCTCGGTAAGAATTCAGTGGTATATCCATCTGGACCTGTGCTTTTATTTTTTGGGAGAGTTTTGATTGCTGCTTCCATTTTGCTATCTGTGATAGATTGGTTTAGGTTTTCAATGTCCACCTGTGTTAAAGAGGGGATGTTGTGTGTGTCCAAGAACCTGTCCATGTCTTACAGGTTATCAAATTTGGCAGAGTGTAAGTTTTCAAAATAGATTATGATAATCTTCTGTATCTTGGATGAGTCTGTGGTGATATCCCCATTTTCGTCTCTGATTTTGTTGATTTGCTTCATTTCGTTTTTCCTTTTGGTGAGGTTGGCAAGGATCTGTTGATTTTGTTGACTCTTTCAAAGAACCAACTCTTAGTTTTGTTAATAGTTTGTATAGTTTTTTTGTTCTCAATTTCGTTGATTTCAGCTCTGATTTTGGTAATTTCCTGTGTTCTGTTAGATTTGGGGTTGGACTGTTCCTCCTTTTGTAGTCATTTGAGTTGAAGCATAAGGCTATTTTTCTGAGCTCTTTCTAGATTTTTGATGTATGCACTCAGTGCTATAAATTTACCTCTTAAAAAATCCTTCATACTGTCCCAGAGGTTTCGGTATCTTGTTTCCTCATTCTCGTCCAATTCCAGGAAATTCTTAATCTCTGCTCTCATTTCCTCTTTTACCCATCCTTCCTTTAAGAGGTAATTATTCAATTTCCAAGAATTTGGGTAGTTTCTGTTGTTTCTCTTGTTGTTGATTGCTAAGATCATAGCATTATATTCTGACAGAAAGAATACGTGGATTATATCCACTTTTATATATTTGTTAAGATTATCCTGGTGAACTAGGATGTGGTCTATTTTAGAGAAGGATCCATGTGTTGCTGAGAAGAAGGTACATTCAGCTATCTTAGGATGAAATATTCTGTAGATGTCTGTTAAGCCTGATTGTTTAATAGAGTTGTTCAGATTGGAGATGTCTTTATTGATTTTTTTGTTTTGATGATCTGTCAAGAGTTGATAATGGTGTGTTGAAGTCCCCCAGGATTTGTGTGTTGAGATCAATGAGGGGATTAATGTCCTTAAGTAATTTTTCCATATATTTGGGGGGGTTGTAATTAGGGGCAAAAATGTTAATTATCATTATATTTTCTTGACTGTCCCTTTTAGTATGATAAAGTGACCTTCTTTGTCCTTTCTGACTATTTAGTTGGAAATTAATTTTATCAGAAATTAGAATTGCCACACCAGCTTGCTTTCTTGGGCCGTAGGCCTGGTAGATGTTTTGCCATCCTTTCACTTTCAGCCTATGTCTGTTTTTGAGTGTCAAATGTGTCTCTTGCAGGCAACATATTGTTGGATTTTGTTTTTTGGTCCAGTGGGTCAGTCTGTATCTTTTAATTGGGGCATTGAGACCATTCACATTCCAGGATAGAATAGATATGGGAGGCTGATTCTCTGACTTTGTATCAAGTAAAGAGTTTTGAGTCATCTTGGAAGTCAGCTTGTTTATAATATGATTATTGACTCACCATTGTTTAAGGATTTAGGATATCATTGGAATTTTCTTCTGAATGGAGAACATCTTTGAGAATGTTCTGTAGAGCAGGATTTGTGGTCCTGTATCTTGCTAGCTTGAGTTTATCGTTGAAGTATTTAATTTCCCCCACACATTTGAAGCTGAGTTTGCCGGATATAATATCTTTGGGTGGAAGTTGTTATTTTTTAAGACTTGAAATATATTGTTCCAAGCTCTTCTGTCCTTCATTGTTTGCTTTGAAAAATCCATAGTGATCCAAATTGGTTTGCCTCTGAATGTCATTTGGGGCTTTCCTCTAGAGGCTTTTAGAATTCTCTCCTTAATTTCTCTGTTATTCATTTTTTATATGATATGTCTTGGCGAGTTTCTCAATTGAGTAGGTCTATTTGGAGTTCGATAAGCATCTTGTATGTGATAATCCAGATTGATAGTAAAATGAGGGAAGTTCTCACTTATAATTTCGCTTAAAAAGGTTCTTTAAGCCTCTTGTTCGGAATTTTCCTTCAGACCAATGATTCTCAGATTATTATGCCTCATTTCATCAAATATTACTTGGAAGTTCTGATTATGTAATATAAGCTGTTTATCTTGCTTATCTTCTTTGAAATCTACATTGTTTAGACTATCCTCATTGTCTGATACTCATTCTTCAAGAGCTGAAGTTCTATTATCAGTGGAGTATACTCTGGTGTTGGTATCTTCCAGTGAATATTTGATTTGGTTAACTGTGTTTTTCAATCCTGATAGCTCTGCTACATCTCTTTTCAGGATTTCTATATCTTTGTATAGCTGATCTTTCATCTCATGGAATTGTTCCCTTATTTCCCTGTAGAAGTTATCTCTCACATCTTGAAATTGCTCTCTGATCTCTTTCCTTATTTCATCTCTTACTCTTTGACTGCGTTACTAATCATTATGTTGATACAATGTCTTTGGTTTTCATCTAGGGCTCCAGCTATAGGATCTTTTGGTGGAGAGCTTTGGGGTTGAGGAGGTGAGTTATTTCCCCTTTTCCTCATTTTCTGAGTCTGAGAGCATGTCTTGTACTTCAAGGAAGTTACTCTTGGTGGTTTAATTGAAGCTTCTTATGGCTTTGCTTTGTTGTTATGGGTTTCTTTGAGAGAGCCCTCACAGTGTATTATGATAGCAAGCCAGTACCCGTTTTGAAGCATGTCTATTTCTTCAGATAGTAGGGTCCCTCTGAAAGTGGGGAGAAGGGATGACTAGGAAGACAAGGAGGTGAATTGGGGAGGTAAAAAATCACTCCTGCCTTAGAGTAAAGAGGAACAAGGGATTAGGGGGGAGTAGATTATTCTATTAGGACTAAGGAAACCATAGAAATGGGATCTGGGTAGGGTAAAGACTTTGGGTGAGGATGAGGGGAAAATGCTTATATTTCAGGATTACCAGATTACAGGGGAGGAAGAGGTTAGTATGGGGCGTGGTTATCTTTACTCACCAGAGGCTGAGTCTATTTTGCTATCATGAAATGTTTTTCTGGTTGGAACCCAATGTTATAGGGATAGCAGTAGGGTTCAAGAAGACATAGAGAAAGTAGGAGCCAATCACCAATACATACACATGGATAAATATTTTCATCCACCAACACCAAATTCAGTATTAATTGTACAGCAATAAAGGGAAAAAGAAAAAAAATCTATATAAAAAAACAAAAAATAATAATAAAAATTAAAATTAAAAAATATATAAGAAAAAAATAAAAAATTCTTAATGAAAACTTGGAACTATAGACAATAAGGGCATCTCTGGGACCTTTAGTGGGAGATGATCACTGTCCTTCTGGGTCTTTATATGAATGTCTCTCAGTCTGTGGCTATGCGATCTCACAAAAAGGACTGGGGTATCCTCCGACTCCTGGGGTTCCTAGGAGGGGCTTCCACTGAAGAGGACTTGTTCTGGTAAGCCCTGATGTTTGCCAGCCTCCCAGGGGAGCTTAAGCCAGAAGAGTTAATGAGCAGGGAGTATGGATGATTTCTATTCTCCCTCTGCTGAGGAGATGAATGCACTGACTCCTGTGGCAGAGGACTCTGAGCTTTCAACTTGTCACGTGATCCTTCTGGCTGAGGGGAGTGGACAGGTCAGAAAACTGCTCCCTTTTATTCCACAAACTGAAGACCTCCAATGAAGGGTGGAGTCTGAGCCTGTTCTAGGCCCTCTCTTCCATGGATCATAACGAAGCCCGTGGCTTTTCTGGATGCAGTTATTAAAGGCTGCTCCAAAAAGCCAGGAGAACTTGGAATGGCTGCTGGCCCCGTTGAATAACCTGCTTCACTAGGCGCCTCAGGGGGCCGCCACCCATCACCACTCTAGGCCCCCACAGTGTGTGAGCTTGGTTAATGTTTGTATTAGTTAGGGGTGGGATCGCAGCAGTGAGAGTGTGGAATGTAACCCAGCCAACCTTTGTTCCTGGCAAGATGGACAAAGTCCCTATATCTCTCCTCGCTCTAACGGCCACTCCGCTAGTACCAAGCAAACAGCTGAACTACTGTACTCCTGGCACAGCAGACAGAATTCTTTCTCCCTCTCCACACTGTCAGCCGCTCACCGATGGCATCTGCGCCAGCAGGAAGTTAGCACAGGCAACCTTCTGTGTCCCTGGTGGGACGTGAAAAGTCCCCCCCCTTTTTTTTCTCCACGTGAAACTCCCAAGACTCGGCTCCTTAGAAAAGCTTCACAAACTAGTACTAGAAGTTCATATATAACTTCCCCTGAACGCACTTTGGAAAATTGAAGATAAACTGGGATTTTCCCAAGCAGACCAGGAGCCACAGGAAATGCTGCCTCCCTTCAAGTTGTCATCCAAGTTGGATTTGGCAGGCCTAAAGCTGTGTCTGGAAGTCAGAACACTGGGAAAAAGCAGAGGACTCAATCTGACTGGTACCTTACCTCTGAGCAAGTATTTGGTGTGCTAGAAATTTCTGAGAAGGGGGAGAAAAACCTCGACTTAATGATCAAATAGAGAAAAGTTGAAAAATGCTACCACCACCTAATTTCCAGTGAACTATTCCTACAATAATAAGTTCTACATACATGAAAGGATATGCAGTCAGTGGTGGTGGAATGCTATGATTTGACCTAGGGCACATAAATGTGAAGACCAATGGGCTTCCTTGTTCCGACCAGGCTCAGGCCACCCAAGAGCAAGAGATCATTCCACCCCCACCTAGGAGGCTTCCTACTATTAAAATTTAAAAGTAAAAGAAGAAGAAAAATGAGAAAATGAGAGCAATACAAAACAGAAAAGAGCTCTCTCTCTTTCTCTCTCTCTCTCACACACACACATACACACATGTACATACACACACCATACAGAAATAATAATAGAAGAGAATACTTGCAATAACATTTTACATCTAAGCCAATGTCTTATATAGCTGGGTTTGAAAACGCTACTAAATAGGGTATTAATAGCAATTTCAAGTCTTTTTTCTTTTGGATTGATGACAGGTTTCATTGAAAAATTGGTTTGCATGACAGTACCTACCTTTGGAAAAAATATATTCATTCAGTACAGCTTTTAGAAAATATGACTGAAGACTTTGCGAAAAGTCAATTGAGTCCCAAATAAAATTGACTTAATTCTGATTAATAAACTGATGCACACAAGAACTGTACATTTCATAGCTTATATTTTGAAGACTAATGGGATCATAGTTTTGAAATATATTCAACAAAGGAAAGAATAAAAGCCATTCTCTATAGTGAACCTCAAGTAACAATGAATTTTACTCCCTAATTCTATCTGTGAAAGGTTTCTCATGCTTCTTTACATGATCTTTCTGGCCAGAGCACTAATAGGTAACTGAATTTTAGTAAGCTGTAATAAGCCCAAAGACTCTGAAGGAAGTTGAGGGTCTAAGTCTTAGCATCCTTGAACCTGATCACACAAAATTTGCTTTCTCCAGATACCTCCACCTGCACAAAGTACTCAGATCTTCACAGTGAGGAAGAAGAACTCTGAAGGGATTATTGATGTCAAGGTCTCAAATGACTTTGCTAGAGCACCACCAGAATTCTGAATGAAGTTCTGATTTTTTCAAATTCGCTAATGCCAGAGGAATAAAGAAGAAGGAGGAAGGAACAGCTGTACACCAGGAGAAACATATTCCCTCTTTTTGAATGGGAAGTGAGCCGAGCAGCAAATAGTATTTAGAAGATATTATATTAATCCATCCAGAATACTTACACATCTATGATCAGTGATTTAAGAAATGTGATACATGAACCATCAATTTATGGTATTTTATCCACTTCTTGGAGTCTGTATGCATCTCTGTGGAAGTGCTTAAAAAGTTTAGAAAATTAGAATTTGCGTCAATGAAAGAAAACTGACTAAGATACTGCTCTCCAAATTCAGAAATCTTGAGTTATCTAGAAGAGAGCCAAAGTTAATATATTTAAGAAATGATTTCTTGTGGGCATCCTGTTATGGAGAAGGATAAGAATAAATATGCTTTCACTAATTTTAGCAGTCATGTCATAATATTTGAGAAAATGCTTTGAATTAGACAGGGGAGGGCGTCATTTCCTAACAGTTCAGCTATGTTTGGAAGCACTGCTCAATGTGGACAGCTTTGGGTTTGAAAGGACTTTGGAGAAACATATTTAAAGACTTTAGTTGAAATTAAGATATGACTGTTTAAGGCAATTAATCATCTTGAGCTGGCAGGGTTGAAACTCTCATGGAACAATTGATAGTGTCCTCTGAGTTATGCACATAGAACATATCATCTCCATCAAGGGACGATCAGCAGGTCCAAAAAAGATGTTGATTTTACCTATTGACCCCATAACATCACACTTGGAGTGTTAGGAAGAAAAATATCTGCTATTAATAAAAATAAAGGGGATGGATGGTGACAGGGAGTGCTATAAAATAGTTTGGACACAGAAATTCTCAGGGAGGAGGTGACATTTGAGTGGACTATTGAATGCTGTGACAGAGTGAGCCATACGCTGGACTTAGAGAAGAGCAAACACAATGCAAGTAGATATTTGCGGTCAGGAAAGTAAGAGAAATTCCAAGGTGGCATCATCAAATAGACATGTGTTATGGTTTCAACATTTGGTATCCCCTAAAAATTCATGTGTGAGTCAATGCAGGAAGGTTTAGAGAGGAAATGATTGGGTTATAAGAGTTGTGTTAATCCCCTGATAGGGATTAACTGTGTACTAACTCTAGGCAAGTAGGGTGTTGCTGGAGGAGGTGAGTCACTGAGGACATAGTGAGGGTTCTCTTTCTCTCTCTGCTTCCTTATGGTGATGTCCTGAGTCACTCTCCTCCTCCACAGTCTTAGGACATAATTTTCTGCCTCACCTCAAGCCCCAAGGAAAGGAGCCAACCTTCTGAAAACATGACTCCTCAAATAATTACTTATCCTCTAATTGTTCTTGTCAAGTCTTTTGTTCACATCAGCATTTAATATAGCATTCTGTATTAAATCTTAGGAATGGCAACAAGACCTTCATATGATACAAAGTTGCAAGCTTGAAAAGCTTATGGCAGGATGCTTGCTGGCAAAGAAATCTGTGACCATTTCTAGTTGGAGTCTACCAGAATTGAAGGCATATCAACCTGCTCTTATACACAAATACATGGTTCAAGCATGTTGGGGTCTGACCTTCACTCCATTTTATCAGCTGCCCTCCCATGCTTTGTTAAGCTTGAAAAACAGGGTGTTGGCACAGGCTCCAGACATTTTGAATTGGTATCACCCGCCAATTACTCCAGATCCCTCAAAAGGTGCACGTGGATGCTTCTTATTGCTATTGGTCAAATGTGTGCCTACGAAATTCTGGTGTGGCCAATGTGCTCCCCTAGGAGGAGAGAGGCCTCGAGGGGGCGGGGTGAAGGCCCTTAAAGAAGAGGCTCCAGCCAGCAGTCGGGAGCTCTCACACTTCCCTGCTGGACATGGTGTCCCTGCTCCTTTGAAGGATGAGCTCTTATCAGCAGCCGAACCTGCCTTTGCTTTGATCCTGAACTTCCCAGCTTCCAGAACTGTGAGAAATTTCTGTCCATGCTTGTTTTGAAATGGAGTCTTGCAATGTTGCCTTGACTTGTTTGAACACCTGAGCTCCATCAACTAATCACCCAATGTTAGGCATTTTGTCGTAGCAGCACAAATGAACGAATAGACTAAGACATTTCCGTTGCCTTGAAAGAGAGATGTAAAGCATGGATATATAAAAAGAGAAGTAAAGCTTGGATAAAGAAAGACTGTTTCTGGTCTCCGGCCTGTGGTTTTTCTCATCCCCAGCCCGTCCCTCAGGTCAGAACCCAGCTGGACCGTGACACACGCATATAGGATTCTTTGAGAATGTGATGGCTTCAGTGTGAGTTGATATGAATATATATATCCATAATATATACATTATCAAATCGCACACTGTTTCAGCTTAAGCCTTAGATAGAAAAACTACAGAAAATGCATGAGTCATGTAGAAAAAGCACATTGCTGTTATTATTTAATAACTAGTTATGATAAGAACCAGCTATGATAAGAAGAATTGAAAGATTTTCTGTGAGCATAGTTTAAACCACTTAGGAAGTCACAGAATTTCCTAGAAACAGTGATATCTAAGGATTAGTTAAATTACAGACTCACTTTTCCTCTACTCTTATCCTGGTTAACTATTGCTAATCCTTGAATTCAAAATTTTTTAAACCCTTTCAGTAGCCATTTTTATACTTTCTTCTTCTAATGTCAATTTTTGCCCCTTATTATTTTGTTTCATTATCACATTTTTCATAAAAACTGACGTGTATTGTGATTTTGTATCTACTTGTGTTTTTATTCTTTTATTACTCTCATTGTCGCAACTAGGCTATAAGTTCTAAAGACTAGACAAAAAATGTATTTTGATCAAAATAGTCATCAGTGAATATTTGTTGCATTAATTAAGTAAACATCCACTTGATAAGAGTGGACGACAAGTATGAAAAGCAATATTTTCAGGAAGAAGTAACAAAAAGCCACAAAAAGAGAGATGGAGCCTATCACATGCATGAAAGTAAACAGCGTTCCATTCAGGTGAAGAGCAGGGCACAGGCAACGGTTGTTTGGGAAACACAGCTGTAGAGTTTAATAGGAAATCACAAAGGGCATGAGATGCAGTTTTCTAAGGCAACAGAAAGCCAAAGATGCTTATGAGTTTCAGCACCAAAATAAAATTAACAGATCACCATGCAGGAACATGGACGACAGATTGGAAGATGCAAAACTGGAACCTGTGAAAAGACTGGAGTAACTGATGCAATCATGTAAGAGAAGTCTGGGTTGGTTATATTGCTATGGTGGCAGAAGACTCAAGAAATATTCAGGAATACAATCTAATCTCCATGAGGATTAAATTTTAACAATCTTAAAATTAAATTTCTATAAATTATGAATGGAAAAATAATTTAAAAATTTTAAATTGTTAGAAATTATCACAGCAAAAAAAAATTGGCAGATTGCTGTACTAAACACTGATGATGCAAAGACTCTCTGAAGTCCTCCATTATAAATGTAGTCTATTTTCAGACAGCACAAGTTGGTTCCTCATGATTTCCTATTTATTTTGTATGTTGTCGTAATATTACTAAGATTAGTAATATTTTCCTATAAATAAGCATATTATTCATTTAAATTCTTCTTCCATTTATTCCTTGTCTTTCATTTCTTCATTAAAATGACAAATTATTTCAGATATGAAAATGCTGTCTTCATTTCTTAATGTACTTATTCCTCATAAAAATTAAATGTGTTCCTATAATATTAGTCATATTTCATTAGATTTTTAGAAAGTACAGTATGTGGAAATTTCTTTGCTAAAAAGTCAAAATATGCAGATTATAAATAGCAGTATAGTTTCTCATGTTTATACTGAACATATAAGATAATTTGAGTCAATAGCTTGCATATTTAAAGAGCATACTCTTTTCAATGTAGCTAAAAAGAAAAAAAAAAAGCTCCCACTTCTGTGGTATGCCTTTTTATGGACTTCTTTTACCTGATTTTTAGTTTATTCACCCAAAACCTAATCTTTAATTACAACATAAATGGAATGTCAAATCAAACACATTTACTTGTTTAGATTTTCATTAAATACCTTGAGTGCAGTAGGTAATGATAAATGTTTTGAAGAGATTTACCAAGAGCCTTGTTAAAACAATCGTCATCCATAAAACAATCAAATTAATCAAAGAGAGATTTTTATTGGCTCCAGGATAAGCTAAGGCCAAACATTCTTTGTAACAGATGAAAAGGTATCATTTCCATGAGCTTCTTACAAATTCTATTTTATTTTAGTAATAATAGAGTTATAAGAATGGAGTTCCCCAATTATTAAATCAGAGGCTTCTCTGGGCAACTTAGCCCAGACTTCCCATGTTTAACTCTGTTCAAAAAATTAATGATTTGTTTGTGTGTATGTATATAGATACATACATATTCACATATGTGTGTATATATGTGTGCATGTATAACTCTAAAATAGTATATGTAGATTATATATGACATATTGATAATATATATTTGTTAGAGAAAGATTCTACTTTTTCTGAGAGTATAAGAAACCATGTTAGTGGTGGAATATTATGAGAAATTTTTTTGCAGGGAGAAACACATTATACCTCAAAATGTTCCAAACAGTGAGAAGCCACAGGATGGCAAATATACCAGAGTACAAAGAACAAGCAAGACTACAGATTAGGCATGCACTGAGTGCACTGAGGTGTGGAAAGCCTAAGAAAGCTAATACAAAGTTTCACTGCACCATTGGATATCATTCAGGCCAACAAAGGCAATCTTCCGCAAAGGGGAATAAAATTAAGAAAATGTCATAACTACATGGGTGATTACCTCACACCCCAGATTCTACAGGACCATGTAGCCCTGCTGTGATGCACATTGTAGGTACCATGAAATAATATCTTCCTCACAGATAAATACACAGAGTGCAGACAAAGAACACACCATGCAACAGTAGTGAAACACTAAGTATCTAGCTGCCTCCATATCTGGAAACAGACTAGGACGCTGTAGGAAGCATCTGATACTTTACTGTTAGGAGTTGACAAGGGATGGATGTGTCTCTATTGAATCCGTTTAGCATGGTAATGAGAAATATATTGCTATAGATAACATCTGGGAAGTAATATAAAAGGCCACAAAGTGTCTAAAAATGATAGAAAAAAGGAGATTTATTCCTAACTCAAAATGTTGAAATTACTGTGAAGCTGCCTCTATTTTATCCCTACTCAGAATTAACACTAATGCCTAGCACAGAAAGATATATGGAGACTAATTTGGCCAATTATTGCTTACTATTGACCAAACGGTATTGTCATCCAATCAGCCAACCAACATTACATAGTGGCAATGCATTTTCAAGGAAGGAAAAAATGATCATAACAGCTTAATAATGGATTAAATGACCCATGAATTATATATTAACCCAGAGTTTTATTTTTCCCACTCTTACTACAGATTCAAATAACAACAGGAAGGTAAGAATAAACTATTTGTCAAACTTTAAGCATGATTTTAGGTTAATTTTATAATATAGCAAAGTACACGTTAAACTGATATTATTGACTACTTCCTTTGTATTCTACCTTTACTTTCATGGAGAATTTACATTTTCAGATCAATTTGTGTATCATGACATCATTTCTACTTCCATAAATTCCATCTCACTTGGATGGGTATTCTACAATCAGCTCTCATCATTTTTTTTCATTCATTCCTTCTTTAGCATTTTGACATCTGATTTTGATTTCAAAAACTCTGTTAAAAATGCCTTCTCAAAGATCACCAAAGGACTTATCTTATGGTATTTCAAGTGTCTCTTTTGTGATTTTTACCTGCCTGATCCGGGTATAGTAACCATCACCCACCCTTAGCCTCCACACAAATTTTTCCAGCACAAATCCCTCCAGCATTTCTCTGAAATGGAATCCATACACTACAACAATACTTTGTGATTTTTGTCAACATTTTCTTTTAAAAATCTGAATCTGAAAGTTTTAGGTTTCAGAGAAATAAAACATTGATTACAGCAGCTTAATACTGGTTTGTGTGACTCATGAAATATTTACTTTGAGTATTATTTTTCTGAATTGACCATAGATTAAAATACAAATAGTAAAGTAATAGCAAATTACTAATTTTCTACTTAATAAGGAAGTAAGAGAAAATTATATTTCTACTAAAAACTGAATTCAGAGACAGAGTAAAGGTGAAATCTATCAATTTCCATCATCTGGCTTTAGCTAAAATTACCGCTTGCTAAAGTCATTCATCCCAGTGTTTCTTACTTTTAGTATTGTTATAGTAGACTTTCTTTTCTTCTAGTTTATGATTTCTAGAACACTGTTCATTTCTGAATTCCTATGGAAGTTTTCTCCCAAGCTTAGCTTTCAAGGCTCAGGTCATTAATAGTCCTAAGGCAACCTCTACAGAAAGGATTAAACCAAACCCTGCCCTACCTTACTATATCCCTCCTTTTATATCTTATTTGTAGCATCAGAGAAATAACAGTGTTAGAATACACATATCTGACTTCTGGGCCCAACTTTTTAAAATTATCACACCCTTGAAGATTATATTGATCTTTGAATTTCTATCACTTATTGATAGTTGGTAAGACATATTCAACTGATAATTTTAATTGTGTGAACGAATGATTGGATTCTAGACTTATACACACAGTTAAGAAAGTAAATAAGCAATGGAATGTGTAGTGTTAAAAGCATACTCCTATTTCTAATATAATACAATACTCTACTGCCTATTTCTAGTATGCTATAATACTCTACTGTCTATTGAATAATATTGATAATTATACTTCCACTTTAATTCACTGTTTACCTATCATCAATACTTAGTAACAACTGTTTTTAATGATGTTCAATGTCTGCAAGTTGTCTAATAATCAGTTCCGTTCCTTATTCCTATGTTCCACACATGTGTCAAAAGGCAAAGGATAGTAGTGATATTGTAAATTTAATAAAATATAAACTCAAACAACTAGTATTCACATTATTAAGAATATTACTCAGAAATAAAGGAATATTATTAAGTGAAATTTTGGAGAACACATTTTTTTCCCATGTGTCAGGAAAAATTAGAAAAATTCCAATTTGAAATGCCATATATCCAAACTCTATGATTTAAAATACATTTTATAATACCACCAAGAAATACAATTTTTTAAAAGATGACTATATTTCTTGTTAACTGGTATTTTAGATACTTTCCCAGAAAGAATAGAATTACTATTATAGTGAATGGTTTACCACATGGCAACTCTACTTAGTATTATCTGCTCTTATACTTCTTTTTTTTTCCACGATGCATTGTTTCTTACTTCTGTAATTGTCAGGATTTCAGCAGTTTAGTCTACTAGAGTGTGAACATGTGGCTATCTCTAAACATTAGAGGTCTGCATTTATTATACAGATGTCGATCACACTATCATCTCACAGGGGCACACCAACTTAAAATTGTCCACGTTTTTATGTAAGAAAAATGTATTATGCAAAATGAAGAATTGGCAGCCAAGAGTAAATGCCGCTCAATGTCAGTTAACAAAATCATGATGCTTACACACCAGAAACTATAACTTTACTAACAGGAAGAACAGCCTTCTGAGGAACAGTAGCAAAAATCTGACTACATTTTGATTGCTTTGAAGAAAGCTTCTTTAGGAGAACAAAAATTAATTGCCTGCAACTTTCTCTAGTTAGAGAAGTGTGAGGTCAATAATATAACCCAATATATTACTAAATCATCACATTAATACATTTTGGGAAAAATGTATTAGAAAGGTATAAAATGTTTTATGAAAATATTAAATAATAATACACACTGTGAAGGACTAAAAAAGGCAAATATGTTATTTTGCCAATAAAAGAATTAGCTCAGAAAAATTAAACTGCATAATGAAATATATTTTAAAATTAATTATAAATTTCCATAATTATTTGTTTGTTCATTTTGGTACTGAAGATTGAACATAGGGGCACATTACCACTGAGCTATATCTCAATATTTTTTCATTTTTAATTTTGAGACAGAGTCTTACTGAGTTGCTGAGGCCAGTCTTGAACTGCCATCTTCCTGCCTCAGCCTCATACTGCAAGAGTTAATTATTCATTCATTGATACATTTTTTATAAAATCAGTTGTGCCGGTTGTGAACTGTTTCTTTGTTTTCAGTTTAATCCTAATGTTCCAGTTTTCCATTATACCTCCAGTATCATTATTTCCTAAACCATTTAAAGTTTAGAATATATTTTATTATCTGGCTGCGTGGTTCCTCATTATTTTTCTTATACCTTAATATTTATATTTATTGGTATTTTAAAATACATATGTTTTTCCATGTAAAACATTTCTATGAATTATGAAAAAGAGCCTTGAATTTCTATTGCAATTTCATGAAAATGTGACATTTATTCAAAATAAATTCCTTTCTAGTCATCAGTTAATGTATAGCATACTATCCTCCAGACTTAGTGACTTAAATTATAACCATTTTATCAGGTCCTAGAATTTGTGGGTGAATAATTTCAATTTGGTAAAGCAAGGCAGCTTTGTTCTACATAGGTTCCACTATCCCACTTTGTGCTATTTCATTGTGACTGGGCTACTGTGTGGATTTATTCACCATGCCTAATACCTTACCATACTAGTTATAAAACTACCTCTCCATTTAGTCTCAGGAACTCATCATATAGTCTCTTGGGCAGAATGGCTGAACTTCATTCACAATATGTCATTGTCCAAGAGACCAAAGCAGAAGCATGACTTCTTTAAAAACTAGGCATTATGCTGCAAAGATTGCTTTTGCTATACAATTATACCCCAGTACACACAGGAGACTTGTTCCAGGATCCCCATAGACACCAAGGATGCTCCAGCCCCTTATATACAATGGCATAATGCTTTATATAACCTATTCACTTCCTCACATATACTTAAAATCATCTCTAGATTATTTATAATAGCTAATACAATGTGAATACTCTGTAAATAATTTTTAAATTGTATTGCCCTCTACTCACAATTTATTTCTATTTTTCTAACATATCAAAATATTCCATCCCAAGGTTCCCAAGTTCTGATTCCATTACAACCTCATATCAAACTGATGTAAAGGTGTAATGCATAATATAGGCTATAAGAAATTCGAACCAACACACACTTGTGATGCTACACTGGATGGTGAATTATTAAACACTTCCAAAAAGAAGTTTCTTCTTATAATTCCTCAACTCCCTGCTAAATTTTTCACCAGCACCCACAAATTGTGACACTTTGAGTGATCCAACAATTAGTTGGATCCATCATTTGCTTTCAGGGACATATCTCCAGCCTCAAGGGCCATCTCCTTTCTAATTCAATAGTACCCTTCCCTTGAGAGTCCAAGTCAACATTATCAATGTCAACCTTGTCAAGGAAAGAGTAAGATTTGTAAATGAAAAGGTTT
The DNA here is from genome assembly GCA_004027875.1 of Aplodontia rufa. Classification (NCBI taxonomy): domain Eukaryota; kingdom Metazoa; phylum Chordata; class Mammalia; order Rodentia; family Aplodontiidae; genus Aplodontia; species Aplodontia rufa. The sequence continues at coordinate 6,449 of PVKS010032253.1, read as the reverse complement.
AAAACTGTACTATATTCTTTACAGGACAAATAGATTTGCTGAGAGTCGGTTCTTTATAACAGCAGTGTCATTCCCTTCCCCTTTTGGTCAGGAGCTGGTTCACCGGAAGTGTTCTTCATTAAGTCTGCCTGGTAGAAATACTTCTAGGGCCTAGATCTGCAGTGCTTGGTGCTAAGTGTGCTCATTGCTTTTTACAGTTCCAGGACCACAGGTACTGTATTTTGGAGAATATAGGCATTACTGGCTTCCACTAAGATGCTAACAAAAATATGTAACATGCTGTTGGGAGGTTTTCCCCACTCTTTCCGTGAGTGTGCTGACTGCATGCCTAGAATTCTAGATAAAGCTTAACCCATCTGGTGAAACCTTGGCCAAGACATATAAAAGACCCCATTTCCTTGGCCAAGACATATAGAAAAGATCCCTATTCCTCTTATGTTGTGGGAAAATGAGAGTTCAGAGGACAGCATGCTCTCTACTACTTATTTGATTACATATTATCCTCTCAAAATCTTTATATATGTACTGAGTCTGTGACACACTTACTCCACATGACAATATCTTTCAATGAAATGATAAGTAACAAATATCCCATCATTTTTACATCCATTTAAAATAATTTTTGCTTGCTGGAAAATTGGAGAGATAGTATGTTACGTAAAAAACTGAAATTCATAGACAATCAAAAATAATGCATTTCAGGGCTGGAGCAGTGGCTCAGTGGTTATGGTACTTGCCTGGCATGCATGAGGATGCAGGTTCAAACCCCAGCACCACGTACACAGCAAAGTGTTGAAGCAACAAAAGCCATATGAAAATCTCCTCTCTTTCTCTTTCTCTCTCTCACTGTCCCTGTCTCTCTTTAGAAAAAAAAAATGCATTTGATCTACCAGCTATTGTATAAATACAAGGAGTTGTTAAAATTCACTGATTTTCATTAAAAAATTTAAAATCAATAATGCAGTTTGTTTAGCAGGAAATCATAAACTAAGTCTGTAACAAAATGATTTTTGAATTTATTTTCAAAGCATCTTCAAAAGATCAGAGGAACAAACAGCATTTTTGAAAGGAGAGATATTTATGATCTTAGCTTAACTACAACTTTGTTTTTGACGTTCCTACTTCAGTCTATACATCTGGACATTCTCTACTCAGAAATTCAAGAACTGTGTTCTAGGAAATGTATGACATATTATATCAATATGCAATAGTTACTGACAGAGCTGTCTGCAATCCATTAATTGTGATCCACACCGCCCATGTTATCATTAGGTGAATTGAGATGAAAGACCTAAACACCTGCTCATTTGTACAGAGCACATCATACCCATGTCAGTTACAAAGCATTTTATTAAATAATTTTAATTATTAGCAATATATTAGTTTAAAATGAATTATTTTAGGAAAAAAATAATTTTTTCAAAAAATTTCCAATGCTTAGATTCTACTAGGATTTTAATTTTTGGATTGATAATATTTTAAAATTTATGTATTCCATCAGTTGTGAAGAGAAAACCATGTTCTGTTATTCTGTCTGATAAATTTTTGTCAAATATGAGAAAATCATGGGTTTTTCATATTTTTAAAAATACTCTAATAACAGATCTTTAGTATTCCTAAAGATATTTGAATTAGTGTTCTTTTCCTTTCCATACAGAGCATCTAACCTTTTGAAATAAGGAACAATGGCTCTAACTTTTTACAATAGTATCATTTCATTTCTTATTGTTATATTATATTAGATTAAATTCAAAGATTAATGCATTAGTAAACATATTTTTAAAACCAAATGTTAATGTTAATAGAAATCCTTAATTAATGTGGAAAATAATCTTTCAGTTCACATTTTATAAATAACTTTTCTCAATGTCATATATTTAATGTGTGTTATTTCCCCCTTGTTATTTTCATATAATGTGTTATTTTTTTTGTATGCCACAATTTCTTCTCTATAAATGATTAATTCTGACCTCTGTTTTCCTTAATTAAGTTGTTTTAGAGTGTATGGTTATAAATGTGACTATAATGTGACATGCTTGTTGAATTAATTTGCATTTTTTAATTCTTTAATTGGTGCTCCCATTACCACAGATCCTTTAAAAAAAGCAAGGTCCTCACTATTTATTTGTCCAGTTATACCTTCCCACTTAAGCTCATCAGATTGATCTACTTTCATCTAATACTTAATATGTTGGAAAACATATTTAGTTCAAAATATTTCTATGATAAAAATATTTCTATGAAATGGCTTATTTTTAATAAATATTCTTCAGAATACAATTAATTCTGGATTTATAGAAACATGTTAATGCAGAATATTTTTATTTTCCAATTATACTTTTAAATGCTGTTTTTGTTCAATTCTTTCTGTTCTCTTCCACAGCAAAATCAAATATCTCTTCCATGTTTCCTACACAACATTGAGTCAGTCATCTGTACCAGTTATGGCAATATTAGTTCTGATATCACATTTTGTTCTATAGTTATTTATCTGATTTGTTTTTCTCTATAACTCAATAGTTAATAATTCAATGCATTTTTCAGTCATGTATTTTTTTCTTTATGTTTTTCCACAGAACACATGCTCTTTAGTTTTATCTGTGATCATCTTTTCTCCCCTTCTAGCATTTCCTTGTCTTCAGGTATTATCATACTGTCTCATTTTTTAAATTCTATAATATTATAGTTATGCAGCTACTCATTTTTTAGTGCAGTAGGAAGTATCCAAAACCAGAAGGAGCCTAATTAAGACTCGTAACAGAGTTCGGATTATTCTTGCATTCATTGTGGTTAATGTTCTGTTTCCTGGTTTTAAGCTTACCTGACTGGGAAATATAAATACATGTTTTTAAATCAGTGATTTGTCATTCCAAGAAAACTAAAAACTATCATGACACAATTCTTTTCCATAGACACCTTGAGACAGCTAAAGAATTCAGCATAACATTTAGCCCCCATATATAGAACTTATTTGCCTAATTGAAATATGATGCTGTGATGCTATGAAGATCAAATAGGCAGAGCAATAAATATTCTTATTTCATATTATCTATGTATATCAAAGTTCTTTATTTGAAACAAGTCATATATAGCATGTATTGCTTTGTGGAAATCTTTGACTTCTGATAAATCATTCTTTTATTACCCAAAACTGCTCTTCTATGTGCCCTTCAACTGTAGAATAACTTCATCAATTTTCACCAACATATTGTGCTGTATTAAAAAAAACCATGATTTTAAATGCATTAAAATTCAAGTGGAAAAGTAACACAGAACAAGTGTTATGCATGTTCTCTCAACCATTTACTATTGGTCTAGCAGAGCTATTGACCAAAGAATGAGTAAGAAATGCTAAAGTTAATAAGGACTCTTTTATAACCTTAGGAGCTTGGCTCCTTTTTAATGCAGTGTTGCAAGTCTTAGTTTGTTTCGACTGACCTTTAGCATAGTCTGATGTCCAATATCTATTTATATCTCTATCTTCCTTCTCCCTGATCTGCTGTATCCAGTAATTGCAAAAATTAAAAAGAAATGATTCATTATACATTCTTGTCTGCATTTTGGTATTTGAAAATAAAATGGCTCATATTATAGTACACACACACACACAGAGTACATAAAACAGAGTAGTGGTCATTGTTGTAAGAGTTACTTACAAATATTTAAGATACAGATAATAAACTTTCCTTTTTCTTTTATTTACCTAACAATCTTCATCATCAATACCTAAATAGACTTGCCCAATACATTCTTAAGGCTACCACTGTATTATTGATGTGAAACTATATTGTATGTCTTATCTGTTTTATGAGTAGAGTTACAACCTATTCATCCTTACATCCCCAGTTCTTAGTATGCCACTGAAAACTGCTAAACGCATGTTTTAGTCAGCTTTTCCACTGCTGTGACTTAAAGACCCAACAAGAACAAGTTGAGGAGGAAAAATTTATTTGAGGACTTACATTTTCAGAGGCCTTAATCCACGGAAGGCCAGCTCCATTCCTCAGGGTTCAAGGTGAAGCTGAACATCATGGCAGAAGAGGGAGGAAGAAAGAAATGGATCAAGAAATGAATCCAGAAAGCAGAGAAAGAGAATCCACTCCAGATTCAAAATATATACACCAAAGGCACACCCCCAATGAGCCACCTTCTTCCACCACACCCTACCTGCCTTAACTCACTGATTGAGTTTAGGCTCTCATAATCTTAATCATTTACCTCTGAGCTTTGTTTTGTATTGTCTCACATAATGAGCTTTGGGGGACACCTTTCATTCAAACCATAACAATGCAGTAGACATTTTCATAAAATGTATAATCAGGGATTTATTGCTATTTACAGAAAGAGTACCAGCCGCTGAGACCTGGATCAAACCCCTGTTTTGTTACTTGATGACTTAATCTTCAGTCAAATGCACACAAAACAGGTTTAAAATTTTTGTGCAGCTCAGAGTGTTTGAGAATCAAATGACTGGTGGTATGTAAACCATGTAGCAAGTGCTGAATAATTGTGATCCATTATTATTATCCAGGTATGCCAGTAAGAGAGTAAGCAGTATTCTAAAGAGAAACATTGATAGTTGTAGAATAACTTTGCAGTGAGTTGTCATGAGAGTAGAATTTAATATTTTGCTTGTTGGTGACCTAATTCTAGTAATTAACATTAAGTGAAGTTTATAAAAAGATCAGTGGTAGATTTATATGACACAGCCATGAGGAAGATTTGAAACTCCTAGTGCTTTGTAGTGCTAAAACGAAATAGCTCATTAAAGCGTGTTAACACATTCACATGTTTCTAAAGAGAACATCGTGATCTGAGTGTCTATTACTCTATCGATCTTTGCAGCTCTATTCACTACATCTCTGTAGGCTATCATTTTATCTTTAAATCTCCATAGTGGGTACAATGTTGTCATACACTCAATAATCGCATTTTAGGGTAAACAAAATAAAAAATGCGCTTCTGCAAAGTAAGTTTCTGCTTACCAGAAACTCAAAGTATTAGCAGCAAAACTAAGACGGTAAAATTCATGTCTTCAATATTATTTGGTTTCTCTTACATTATTACAATAAAGACAAATTCATTAAATTGCTTTTGTTGTTTCCTTAACTTGTCTTTTCTTTTCTTTTTTTAATTTATTTGACATAGTCTTGCATATTGGAGGGAATTGTTGTTGCATATTCATGCATACATGGATATTGACGTAGTTAAATGGTAAGTTAAGACCGATCCTAGTCCAAGATCTAACCCCCTTCATCCATTCCATGAACTCATGTCTGCTCTGTAATATCCCCATTATATAATGGGAAATGAACATATATACATTTATATTTACTTTTGAAATTTCTGAGTTTCTCCACCTGCCTGTGTACAATTAGGCTTCTAATGGGAGTTAAGTGTTCCCAGTTGCATTTTTAACTCCCCTTATCCCTTCCTTCCCTGTTTGTCTCCTTCCCTTCTCCCCACACCTTCAAAGTTATGGTTCCCCCAGCTTATGTGAAATTACACTTAGTTAGCTTTCATCCTGTCTTAGATTTTACTCTAGCTACCACATATGAGAGAAAACATTCGGCCCTTAAGTCTTTATGTCTGGGATATTTTTACTCAGCATAATTTTTTCCTTTTCCATCCATTTGGCTGAAGATGCCATGATATCATTCCGTCTAATAGCAGAGTAGAATATATATATATATATATATATATATATATATATGTATATATATGTAAATATACGCATATATACAGGTATATATATATGTGTGTGTATGTGTGTGTGTGTGTGTATATATATATATATATACACATATATATATACACAAAAATTTTTAATCTATTCATCCAGCAAGTGGCATCTGGGTTGGTTTCATAGTTTAGCTATTGTAAATTGAATTTCTACAAACATTGGTGTAGCTGTGTCTCTGTAGTATGCTGATTTGCTCATTCTAGCTCTTTTGGGAAAATACCCAGGAGTGGGGTAGCTGGGTCATCTGGTGGTTCCATCCCTAGTTTTTTGAAGAGTCTCCACACTGCTTTCCAGAGTGGCTGTAAAAGTTTGCAGTCCTACCAACAGTGTGTTAGTGTTCCTTTCTCCACACAACCACTCCAGCATCTGTTGTTCATATTCTTCATTTTTGCCACTCTGACTGGAGTGAGGTAGAGTCTCAGTGCAGATTTGATGTATATTTCTCTGATTGATAGTGATATATAAATTTTCTCATATATTTACTGGCTTTCTAGACTTAATCTGTTAAGAAATTTCTGTTCGGTTCCATAGCCCATTTATTAATTGAATTGTTTGTGTTTTGGTGTTCACACATTTTGAGCTCTTTGTATATTCTGGATATTAGTCCTCTGTGCGAGCAGGCAAAGATTTTTCTCCCATTCAGTAGGTTCTCTCTTGACACTCTTGACTAATTCTTTAGCTGTGCAGAATCTTTTCAGTTTAATGG